>SDVV010011503.1:0-15821 GCA_016164225.1 Gammarus roeselii | reverse complement strand
TGGACAGGGAAGCGCTGTGGAGGGTGTTGCGTTTGTATGGAGTGGGCGGACATCTGTTGAAAGCAGTGCAGAGTTTCTATGCTGACAGCCGAGCATGTATCAAAGTGGGGAGCGAGGTGAGTGATTGGTTCACAGTGAAAGTGGGATTTAGACAAGGCTGCGTGATGTCTCCCTGGCTGTTCAACTTCTATATGGATGGAGTGGTCAGGGAGGAGAACGCGAGTGTGCTGGGTCGTGGCCTGGAAATGTTGGAAGCGAATGGGTGGAGTTGGCAGTTGAGCCAGTTGCTATTTGCTGATGATACGGATGCGGATTCGGAGGAGAAGCTATGTAGGCTAGTGTCTGAGTTTGGTAGAGTGTGTGAGAGGAGGAAGCTTCGAGTGAACGTGGGTAAGAGTAAAGTAATGAGATGCTCGAGGACTGTCGATGCGAGCGAAATTAGTGTCACCCTAAATAGAGAGCTCTTGGAGGAAGTTCATTGTTTTAAGTATCTGGGCTCCCATGTGGAGAAAACTGAACCAGTGGAAACTGAAGTGAAGGCGCGAGTGAAGGAGGGATGTAAAGTGATGTGTGCACTAAAGAGTGTAATGAGCTGTAGGACGTTGGGGATGGAAGCAAAGAGAGGGTGTTGTTGTCCCAACTGTACTTTAAGGAGCTGAGGCTTGGCTGGTTAAAAGCAGAGGCGAGAATAAGGTTGAATGTTTTCGAGATGAAGTGTTTGAGGAGCATGGCTGGAGTGACTCTGAGAGACCGGATCACCAACGACGTGGTTCGAATAAGAACAGGGATGATGAAGAAGTTGGAGAACAGAGTGGATTCGTGTGTACTGAGATGGTTCGGGCACATGGAGAGGATGGATGAAGGGAGATTGGTGAAAGGGTGATGAATGCGGAGGCGAGTGGTCTCAGGCCTAGAGGTAGACCGAAGTTTGGGTGGATAGATGGTCTGAAGCAGGCGTTGGGAAGAAGAGACATGAACGTGGAGGTGGCGAGAGAGCGTGCAATGAACAGGCGTGAGTGGAGAATGGTTGTGAATGGTTGATTTTGACGCTGCTCTGATGTGCTTTCCCGCCCTTGGCATCCCGCTGTCGAGATGATCGTGGGTGGGGGGGCCCGGCCATCATGACGCGGCGGGGGTAAACCAGTGAAAACTGTCGAGCCCCGCTGCTGACGACGGTTCCTCGGACTGCACTCGGGACCCAGAGTGTAAGTTGAGGGGATACCGGCCGGACCCTTTAGCACAAAAGAGCTAAGTTGTGGGAGTGTGAGAGTATGAGGGTGTGAGGTGCGCCTTGCTGTCGGCCACCCCCTTTCTGGGGGATGCGGCCTAGTGTCTGTACCTGTATCTGTATCTGATAATAAGCGTCAAGTGATAATAATCGTCAATTAGAAAATTCCATACGCTAAATATGAGAAAAATGCCTCATATTCAGTTTAGATGTAATTAATTAATCCCTACAATACTTGTGCTAGGAACAGCGTCCGGAAAAGAACAATTTCCTTCACCTGCTCGCGATCGCAGCTACGCTGAAAACGTCGAAAACATTAAAATTATTGATGTTTCCAGTATCTATCATACCGAACATTTTTTACATATTATTAAACACTTTAGGTCACAATTCTTCTTCTTGAGTTGTTCAAGCGAGCAAGATTAATTACATGTCATAATAGGAACAAAGGGACTAGACAAAGGTTACCGAGGAGCAGCGCAAGTGCATCATCACAGACTGGTGCATAAACCGTCCTCCTGAATCTTTAGAACGTACATCAGTGATCAATGCACAGTCCCGACCTAATAACAGGTTCTTGGGGGAAATAGATGGTGTGTTTGCTCGTGAGAAAACTAAAACTTTGAAAGATCTGCAGGAGATGGTCGATAAACAGCTGCAATGACGGAGGAAGGTCGAGTGCGCCGAGCAGTAGATCGCCTACGCTGCAGGGTGTCGTTGTCTCCTGAGAAAATGGTTGACACTAAGATGCTGAACTGCAAGTCCTAAGAAATTCATTGTTATACATCGTGAAATTATTGTGTCGTCTATTTTAGACTATGCACGTTAAAATATTTCAATTACTTTTTATTTTATTGTCGGCCGTTCACCCAATCTACGTGGAGGGGAACTTCATTTCAAGTGTATGCTAAATTAAGTATTCCGGCAATTACATAATCCGACATTTTAATTAGGATTTCCCAATTAATGTTTTAATTATGCTGTACAATGTATTTCCTACACTGAAACATTTTTATTTGTGATATTCCCAGTATAAAGTTTTCCACTGGCAGCACTCAACCGTGTTGCCATCGGCCGCTCATAAAGGTGATGCCATCATCCGAACTCAACCGTGTTTTGGGGTGGATGGATGATAATTCATTTTATAGATAATTAACACTTTATTTTAGTTTTCTATTCTTTCTTATGTCATTGGCTCCATTTTTTATCTGTGCTCTTTTTCATGGTGATCAATTTTGAATTAGTTATATAATTATGTATCGTTAGACGCCCGCAAGGGCCCTAGGCGGACTATGCGGTGTGTTGGTTAGTCTAGTCCAACCTGCGGTGGGAGGATTTGTGCTCTTACGGGCGCCTAATAAATGTCCGAGCACAGCTAGACGTTTTGATGGCTAAATGTTAAAATGATGTTGATGTTGATATTAGAGAGAGGGAAAGTCTAGAATGGCACTGCGCGTGGAGGGGACGAGGCGAGTTGAGGCAGGTTGAGGCGAGTGGAGACGAGTCGACTGACGAGGCGACGAGTCGAGACGAACCGAGGCTGGTTGAGACTAGGTGACTCGGAAGTGGGGCTACTCGTGGGACTCGAGGGACCTGGGGGTTTCGGGAACCCGGGAAGCTTGGAAGACCATAAGGATTTTGGAGGACCCACTTGGACCCTTTTGAGGCCCTTTGGGACACCCTTGAGACCCTTTGGGACCGCCATGAGAAACTTTGGGACCCGCTTGAGGCCCCTCTGAACCCTGGGTTCCTTGCTTTTCCCTCCCCACGCTGTAAAACCTATACACAGACAAATATATATATGTGAAATGCTTGAGTAGAACAATTAAACATTACAGTCCGTGAATTACTGGCAAAGAGGGCGAGGGTCGCGTCGAGGCTGGTCGAGGTGCGTCGAGATAAGACAAAACATGTTCAGGCGAGTCGAGTTGGTCGCGACGAGCCGAGACTGGCCGAAATGATTCGAGACAAGCCGAGACGAGCTGAGACGAGGGGTCTCGAGGGACCCGGGGAGCTCGGGAAGACCCGGGGGACTTGGGACCCACAGGGATCATTGAGCTCTATTGGGACACAAGGGACCTCTGCCCTCCCCCCCACCCTATCCCCGTAAACAATGAGTGCAAAATCGAAAATCTGAGCAGTTTTTCTGCCCGTGACGAACCTGTCCTTACATTCTTCACGATCCACAATTTTGTCATGTATAACAATGCTAGTGAATTTGTGAGGGAGTTTTTGTTTAAGTGTTTTTTCTCGAGTCTTTTTTTTCGCACGCACGTGCACGGACCATATGTTGTTTGTGGGGTTGACCTGGACTGCGTAGCTATAAGCCTTTTGACGCGTTGCGGTTGGAGTTGATCTAATCCGTGAAGCCATAGACATTGGACCAATGTCGACCATACTAGCTGTGCGCACTGGCGCACGTGCATATTGCTCATGGAGTTCTGAGTGGTTGGGGGCGGGGATTCATTTCGTCTGAGTCTTTATCTTACCTGAATAACTATATTGTACTTCTACTTAACTAGACCGCTTAGCTGTAAACATTGTGTTGCGTTGCGCACTAGCGTGCGTGCATATTACTAATGAAGTTCTGAATGATTGGAGGCGAGGATTCGTTCCGCCAGAATCTTACCTGAATAAATGGAGTGTACTGTGGTCGACCTGGACCGCGTGACAGTCTAGGTCATGTTGCGTTGCCGTCGGAGCTGACTTTGCCCGTGTAGCCGTAAACCTTGTATTAGTCTCGACGATGCTACCTGTACGCCCTAGCGTGCGTAAATATGACTCATGAAGTGCTAAATGATTGGAAGCGGAGGTCCGTTTCGTCTAAGCGTTTTTCTTATGCGCACCAACGTGCGTGCGACATTGCTGAAATTTTCACAATTTTCCAACTTTAAAAGCGTTGTATTTTTTTCTTGCACACTGAGGCGTGCGAGCCTACTGGAATCCATGATCATCAAGCCCTACGGGGGAGCCTATTATGACTCGCGTTGAGGCTCTGGTGGAAGTGAAGATCAAATCAAATTAAATCAACCGTGTTGCCATCGGCTGCTGAGAACAGTGTTGCCATCAGCTGCACTCAACCGTGTTGCCATCGGCTGCATATAACAGTGTTGCATCAGCCGCATTAAGCCGTGTTGTCATTGGCTGCTCACAAAAGTGTTGTCATCAACCTCACTCAACCGTGTTGCCAACGGCTGCTCTTAACAGTGTTGCCATCATCAGCACTCAGCAGTGTTGCCATCGGCTACTCATAACAGTTTTGCCAACATCTTCACTCAACTGTGTTGCCATCGACTGCTCTCGGGTATTCATAACAGTGTTTACAAGTGTTTACAAGTGTGGGAAGACAACAATAAGCCTGTTGGCCCAAACTAGGTTGCCTTTTGATAACAAGATGATTAGTTCTGAAGCAGAACGTCTAGGAGAGCTACAGGTACCATTTGTGTGTTTTTAACATTATGAAAGGTAATGGTTTAGATATTTAGCAGCAATTAATATAGAACTTGTCGAGCCGAAACTTAAATATTTTGCTTTTATTGTTGTTTACAACCTCCGAAGGAAGTTTGTTCCATTTTCGACCACTCTATACGTGAAAAAAGTGCGCGTGAAGCCGAGTGAGAAACGTTTCATAGTCACTCAGTTTGTATCTAGAGAGAAAAGGCTCAATCGGTCGACGTTTTTCTTACCCATCATAATCTTCCACACTTCAATCATGTCGCCTCTGACTCGACGTTTCTCTATCGAATAAAGATTGAGTTCACGAAGCCTGTCTTCATACGATTTATTCCTCAGCGAAGGGATGAGTTTGGTAGCTCTGCGTTTCACATTCTCAAATTTAATAACGTCAGCTTTAAGATTTGGAGACCAGAATTGAACGGAATACTCGAGATGCAGTCTAACAAATGCATGGCATAACATGAGCGTACTATGTGAATTTTTGTACGAGATAGTGCGGGATAGCATACCTAGCATTTTGTTGTCTTTCTTGGCAGCATCGTTACATGGCTTGCTACTTTCTAAGTCATTGCTAATGATGACACCTAAACCTCTCATTTCGGTGATAGGAATGAGTATATATCCGGACAAGGAATATTCGTGTTTGAGGTTATGAGGACCTATTTGCATAACTTTACATTTGTCTACATTCAATTTCATTGCCACTTTTCTGACCAATCAAATTTTATGTTCAAGTCTAGTTGGATCTGCTGACACTCTAGTTCAGTTTGTACTCTTATTCCTATCCCAGTATCGTCTGTAAACTTGCTAATTCCGAGAGTACGTTGCTAGCGAGACTGTTAATGAATATTATAAAGAGGGCTAAACTTAACACGGATCCTTGAGTTACGCCGCTTGTGACGTAACATCAGGGGGAGGAAGCTCTGTAAGTACAACTCGCTGTCCGTAAGTCAACATTTTATCCAATTGTTAAGCTAGCCTCGAATACCGATGCTGTGCAATTCACTAACTAGGCGCTTGTGAGGGACTATATCAAAGGCCTTTTGAAAATCTTGGTAAATGCTTTCGATTGGATATTCTGTGCCATAGATTTCGTTTATATTCTCGAAAAAAAGTAACGGGTTCGTAAGACAGGAACGGTTGTGTCTAAAACCATGCTGAGAGTCGCCAATCAGTTTGTTTGATTCTAAGAACTCTGCAATTTTATCCGCTATCAAACTTCCCATCAATTTGCCAATGACTTAGGTGAGACTAACTAGACAATAATTGCCGTGACCCTTTGTGTTTCATTTTTTTTTAATTGAGGTGAGATTGGCTCCTTTTCATTTAGAGAAGCAGGTGCCATATGTGAGAGATTGGGTGGAAATGTTTGATAAATGTTCGACGATTTCGTTTCTAGTCTCTTTTAGAATTCTGAGATGAATTTGGTCTAAACCTGTAGATTTTGTGACTTTCAGTTTATGTATATATTTAATAACATCGGCGGAACAATGTTCACTGTGCTGAGGACGTTAATTCGTCTCCCCGGGCACGCTGGAAGAAGAGGAAACGAACTTGCGGCCTCGCTTGCTAAACTGGCATCTACTCACCAAACACAATTTTTGCAATACATTACCGGGACTGGTTCCCTATCATCAACTCCCATATAACATCCCGATGGGATGAAATGTGGCAGCAGAGTGGACAAAAAATGCTTTCAGTCAAACCCTCAGTCGGAGAATGGGAGACAAAGTTCACCAACAGAAAAGACAAAGTGTTCATCAACCGCTTGTGCACGGGACACACGTGGATAACTCACAACCACCTGATGGATGTCGAAATGGGACCAAACGCACCACCTTGCCCCTATTGCCACCAAGTGGCTATCAGCGTGAAACACGTACTGATGGATTGCAACGCAGTCGCAGCAGCCCGACGAGTGTTCCTAGATCCCCCGTGCGACCTACAAAGCCTACTCACGGACCCAACCTACCGTAAAAAGCTAATCGCTATCGGAAAACACACCGGACTATACGAAGCTGTCAAAACCTCAAACACCAGTGCAAATGAGGTGGTCTCTCCACCCCATTACGCCCAGAAATAACAACACATTTTATGATGATACGCATTAACTCTTTACTCTCTCGTACGCGCTAGTACGCGAATATGCCACAACTGAAATATGTACTGACTTCATCTTGACAGAACTAATATTTTCGCACGCGAGGTCGTGCGGACTTTCCTGAATCAACGACGATCGCGCCCTACGGGGGAGCCTATTATGACTCAAGTTGAGGCTCTGGAGGAAATGAGGCTCAAATCAAATCAAATTTAATCGTCTTTCCGCTATGATAACCTCAGGATTAGGGTTATTCTCAGTCATTAACGTAAAAACCAAACAAAAGCATTCATTAAGTGGACACTCGTTTTGGTGTCGTCCGTTTCTAGTTCACCAACATCGTTCTCGAGAGGACCGATTGCAGATCTTGATTTTTTTTACTCGATATTCATATAACTAAAAAAATGTTTCGGGTTCGTTTTGGCATTGGCGACAATTTCATTTTCATAATCCTTTTTCTTATGTTTCTTACGTTTTGTTATGTCGTCATGTTGATGCTTCTGTTTTATCTGGTGTTTTGTTTCCTTTCGGGACTGAAGACGCTGCAATTCTCCTTTCCAGTTTTTACGCTGATTGACCGCCGTTCGCCTGGTTTTGCGTGGGATATGCTCATATTTGGTATTTTTAAGTGCAGTCAAGAAAATGTCAGGCGATTGAATGTCATCTTGTCCGAAAGTTATAGCTGCTGACGTCATTGTGTCTCTTAAGCCATCAAATATGGCTACTCTAAAGTTAGGGACTTTATCACAGCTTGTTAATGTTTTCAACTCGAGTTCCAACAAATAACGTATACAGTTGTGGTCGCTAGTTCAGAATGGTTCACACACTTCGACGCTTGTGACACAAACGTTAGCATGATCAAGAATATTGCTAACTCTTGTATGGGTCTTCAACATATGGGTAATGAACTTATCTTCTAAAAAATCAAGCAGACGTTGGCCGCTGGCAGTGCATTCATTAGTTTGCCAATCAATGCCTAGGATATTGGAGTCTCCAAGCACTATACTGTGTTGTGTTGTGACATCTACGGGGGTGTTGTGAAGGTCGATGTCATCTGGAGCCTTGCGTTTTGAGGGTTGAGAGAAGAGGGTGATAAGACATTTTATGTTTACCGACTACTTGGATTGATACTATGTCGTGTCTGATGGTAGGAATAGTGACTTCAAATATTTGCAGAGTGTTTTTCACGAGAATCAGCACTCCTCGGCCCTCTCGGCCTTGTCTATCTTGTGAAATAGTGAATAACCGAAGATAGTAAATTCGCCTAAATAATGCCTGGTGCTCAATTTCATCTACGATTCTGTGATTGCTGTTTTGTCGATTTAATCATTCATTGCAAGAATACCTAATTCATCGATTTTGTCTCGGAGACTTCTAGCGTGTTGTCAGCCGCCTCAATCAACCGAGTCGCCATCGGCTGTGCATGAGTGTTACCATCAGAACCGCTCAACCGTGTTGCCATCGGCTGTTCATGAGTGTTACCATCAGAACCACTCAACCGTGTTGCCATCGGCTGATCATAACAGTGTTAAAATCAACCGCATTCAACCGTGTTGCCATCTGCTGCTCATAAAAGTGTTGCCACCAGCCTCACTCAATCGTGTTGCCATCGCGGTGTTCCCTGCTCTCTAATCTACAGGAAATTCCGCAATACAAATAATTAGTTAGCCAATAATCCGTCTTTTTCGTCTCTATAATTATTGCGAGGGTGATTGGGCCGAATATATGAGTCGGTCCTTAATTAACGAGGGATTCGATCAAACCAGGCAGTGAGTGTAAGATGGCTCACACGTGGCGAGAGTCTTCTGAGAGACAACTGACAGCTGACTCACACCTGGCGAGAAAATTCCGAGGGCCCACTGACAGCTGGCTCACACATGGAAAAAGTCTTCTGAGACCCACTGACAGCTGGCTCACATATGACGAGAGTCTTATAAGGGCCCATTGATAGCTGTCTGCCACGTGGAGAGAGTCTCCCTAGGCACAGTGACAGCTGGCTCACACGTGAAAGGCGTCTTCTGAGGGCCCACTGACAGGTGGCTGACACGTGGAGAGAGTCTTCTGAGGGTCCTCTGACAGCTGCACAGTAGGGGGAGAAGACCTTATGTGGGGCCCGTAGACAGTCGTAGAGTAGATGGAAAAGATCGTCTGTGAGCTAAAGAACAGTTGCGTAGTCTGATGTTGCACTGATAGTTCCTAGTGGCTCGCCCACTTCGACGCTCGTGATACGAGAGTCGCTTGCACTAAATAAGAGATCAAAAAAATTGCTAACTCTTGTAGGTGTCTTCACCATTTCGGTTATGAACTTATCGTCTAAGAAATCAAAAAGACGTTGGCCGGTGGTAGTGCATTCGTTAGTTTCACAATCAATGTCGGGCATATTGGAGTCTCCGAGCACTATACTGTGTTGTGTTGTGACGACATCGATGAGGGTGTTGTAAAGGTCGATGTCATCTGCAACCTTGCTTTTTGGGGGTCGATAGACGAGGGTGATTTGACATCTCATATGTTTACCGACTACTTGAATTGATACTATGCTGTGTCTGATGTTAGAAATTGTGACGTCAAATATGTGCTGAGTGTTTTTTTCCGAATAGCAGCACTCCTCCGCCCTCTCGGCCAGGTCTATATTTGTGAAATAGTGAGTAACCGGGGAGAGTAGATTTGATTAAATAATCCCTGGTGCTCAATTTCATCCACGATTCCATGATTGCTATTATGTCGATACATTTATTCATTGCAAGGATACCTAATTCGTCGATTTCGTCTGGGAGACTTCTAGTGTGTTGTCAGCAGCCTTAATCATCGGAGTCGCCATCGGCTGTTCGTGAGTGTTACCATCAGAACCGCTCAACCGTGTGGCCATCGGCGGCTCATAACAGTGTTGAAATCATTCGCATTTAACCGTGTTGCCATCTGCTGCTCATAACGGTGTTGCCATCAGCCTCGCTTAACCGTGTTGCCATCGGCTGCTCCTAACATCAGCCTCACTCAACCGTGTAGCCATCGGCGGCTCATAAAAATGTTGCCACCAACGTCACTCAACCGTGTTGCCATCGGCAGCTCATAACAGTATTGCCACCAGCCTCACTCATCCGTGTTGCGATCAGCTGTTCATAAAAGTGTTACCACCAGCCTCACTCAACCGTGTTGCCATCGCCGTGTTCTCTGCTCTCTAATCTACAGGGAATTCCGCAATACAAATAATGAGTTTTGCCAATAATCCGTCTTTCTCGTCTCTATGATTATTGCGAGGGTGATTGGCCAATTATTTGAGTCGGCCCTTAACTAACGAGGGATTTTATCGAACCAGTCAGTGAGTGTCAGCTGACTCACACGTGGCGAGATTCTTCTGAGGGCCAGTTGACATCCGGCTCAGACGTAGAGAGAGTCTTCTGAGTGACAACTGACAGCTGGCTCATACGTGGCGAGAATATTCTGAGGGCCAACTGACAGCTGGATCTCACGTGGAGAGAGTCTTCCGAGGGCCCACTGAAAACTGTCTCACACGTGGAAAGTTTTCTGAGGGCCCACTGACAGCTGGCTCACCCGTGGTGAGAGTCTTATAAGGGCCCACTGACAGCTGGCTCCCACGCGAAGAGAGTCTTCCGAGGGCCCACTGACAGCTGGCTCACACTTGAAGAGCGTCTTCTGAGGGCCCACTGACAGCTGGCTGACAAGTGGAGAGAGTCTTCTGAGGGTCCACTGACGGCTGCACAGTAGGAGGAGAGGTTTTTATGTGGACCCATAGACATCCGTAGAACAGATGGAGAGGATCTGCTGTGAGGTAAAGAACAGTTGCGTTGTCTTATAGATGCACATCTGATAGACGCACAGCTAAAAACGCACAGCCGATAAACGCATATCTGATAGAGCGCAATTGATAGATGCACAACTGATAGATGCACAGCTGATAGACGCACAGCTGAAAGATGCACAGCTGATAGACGCACAGCTGATGGACGCACAGCTCATAGACGCACAGCTGATAGGCGCACAGCTGATAGACAAACAGCTGATAGACAAACAGCTGATAGACGCACAACTGATAAAGGCACAGCTGATAGACGCACAGCTGATAGACGCACAGCTGATAGACGCACGGCTGATAGACGCACATCTGACAGACGCACAGCTGATAATTGCACATCTGATATACGCACCGAAGCTAGACGCACAGCTAATTGACGCACAGCTTATCGACGCACAGCTGATAGATGCACAGCTGACAGATGCACAGCTGATAGACGCACAGCTGATAGATGCACAGCTGAAAAACGCACCGCTGCTAGACGCACAACTAATAGACGCACAGCTGATAGACGCACAGCTGATAAATTCTCTGCTGATAGACGCAGAGCTGATAGATGCACAGCTGATAGACGCACAGCTGATAAACGCACAGCTAATAGATGCACAGCTGACAGACACACAGCTGATAGACGCACAGCTGATAGACACACAGCTGATTGACGCACAACTGAAAGACGCAAAACTGATAGATGCACGACTGACAGACGCAGAGCTCATAGTTGCACAACTGATAGACGCATAGCTGATAGACGCATAGCTGATAGACACACAGCTGTTAGACGCACAGCTGAAAGACGCACAGCTGATAGATGTACAGCTGAAAAATGCACCGCTGCTGGACGTACAATTAATAGACGCACAGCTGATAGACGCACAGCTGATAGACGCACAGCTGATATACGCACAGCTGATATACGCACAGCTGATAGACGCAAAGCTGATAGACGCACAGCTGATAGACGCAAAGCTGGTAGACGCACAGCTGATAGACGCGCAGTGCAAGACCCACTGAAAGCTACGCAGTCTGTTGGCGCAGTGACAGTCTATTGGCGCAGTGACAGCTGCGCAGCGGTGGAGACAATCTCTAAATGTCCAACTATACACTGAATTTTTTGGGTGTATTAACACATGATGTTACTTCGTTGAGGAAAAACACGAGCTCTGCAGTCCACCTACACTGATAATGCATAACAGCGTTAACTGAATTGTGAGCCATTGCGAAGGAAACGGCCATGCGGCACCACCTGAAGGCTAGAGCACCTGAATATTTACGTTCTGAAATTTGGGTTTGAATGAAAAAAGAGTTTTTGGGGTACAGCAGCGAGGAACACATTGTTTGCATTCCAAATTAGAAATGAACGTTCACGATAATTTTTTCGCTGACTTTCTAACTTAATGAAAACGGTATTTGTTGACTCGTGAAAGTTGCATGAGATGGAAAACACCATTACAAAAGCATGTAAGTAAGAGCTATTCAATGTGTTTTTTTTATGATAGCATGTTAAAGATGTACTGTTAACGTATTGTTGTTTATATTATTAACATCATATATCCTGTGGCAAAGGAGAGTTTTAAAAGAAAAACACTGTACCTCAAGAAGTCAACCCTTCCTGAAATTGTATTTTTTTTCATCTTTCATGTTCGACCATCCCTCGAAGAATTTCCTCTCAACCTGAAGTCTAAGGAATAAAGAAGATATTCAATATTAAAAGAACTCATGTACATTGACCAACGCAGCTATACATTAGTAAAGAATGTTAACCCATGAACTCTTCTGTGTTGTTCCTGGGGACGGGGGTTGTGGTTATCAGTCATCTACGCTTCCTTGCAATTTCCCTCTCCATTAGCGAATTATCTGGCATTCAAACGGTAGTGTCGGCCCTTAATGCGTTCAGTAATTGCCTGCTTTGAACTGACAGTTATTTTCCAGCTAAAGAAACTGACACTGAAATCACTGATTTCACGGGAAGAGAGCAACTATGATGGAAGATCGGGAAAAAAGGTGGCGGAGAGTGAATTCAACAAGGGAAGAGAGCCACCTTGACGGAAGAGGCGGGAAAAAAAGTCACGGAGAGTGAAGAGAATGAAGGAAAAGAGCAACGCTGGTAGATGAGTCTGGGAAAAGGTTATAGAGAAAATAATGGAAGAGAGAGTTCTGCGCAGGTGGAAGAGTGTGGAAAAAGATTGATGAAATAAAAAAGAGTGACGATGGAAGCGCTGGTAAAGAAATGCAGAAAACGGCTTGGGGAGAGATTGGAGCAGAGGAGAAAATATATGAGGGAATTCTGGTTGCAAAAACCAGAGCAGCGCTTGTAGAAGAGTGTGGAAGAGTTGAAGAGTAAGGGAGAAGACACGAGAGCAGAGCTATGGATGGTGTGAGTATGGTATAGATTAGCAATGTGGGTGTATTTGGAAGAGAACGATAAAATTAATTGAAATACTGGCCCATACCACCGCAGACTATTTCATATTGTGTGGATCCTTGTTCAAGTAAAATAAAGTACAAGCCCTTATTGCCGAAGACTGTTTTGTAAAGTGATGACCCTGGTTATATTGAATAGAAGGGTTCGAACTCCGAATTAATCACTATCTTTTTTCACTAAAGTCAGCATTAGTCCCTATCTTCCTTATCTTTTCTGAAGTCAAAACCGCCTCCCTACATTAAATTATTCTCTATTTTCCTTCACTTAAGTCAAACCGTCATCCGTTTGTACTGCTTACCTCGGCGTGTTGGTCTGCAATGAAAGTGAGACCTGTTGATGTGTTAGGAGTGACAATATGACGATGTGTTAGAAGTGACTATATGATGATGTGTTATAAGTGACTATATGATGCCGTGTTAGAAGTGACTATATGATGATGTATTAGGAGTGACTATATGATGATGTGTTAGGAGTCACAATATGATGATGTGTTAGGAGTGACTATATGATGATGTGTCCGGAGTAACTATGTGATGATGTGTTAGGAATGACTCTGTGATGATGGGTTAGAAGTGACAAGATAAAATGTGTTAGGAGTCACAATAGGATGATGTGTTATAAGTGACTATATGATGATGTGTTAGGAGGGACTATATGGTGATGTGTTAGGCGTGACTATATGATGATATATATGATGATGTGTTATGAGTGTGAACGTGGAAGTAGTTTTGTGGGCTTTTACGCTGCCGTTTTGGTTAGGAAGTAGCCAAACGTGGAATTGTCATGTCGTGAGAGCAGCCTTGTAGGGGTTAAGCAGCCTTGTTGACGCAAAAAAAAAAACTTTTTGTGCGATTGAAATTAGTCTGATACGCGTGGAAGTTACTTTGTGAGGAGGAAACAGCCTTGTTGGCGTGTAAGCAACTTTGTGTGCATTGCAGTCTTGTAAACGGAGAAGCAGCCTTGTTTGTGTGAAAATCGCTGGGTGGGATAGGAAGCGACCACGTGAGTGTGATGCCAGCTATTTGGCCGTGGTATCAGCAATGAGAGTATGGTATCAGGAGTGTAGGCCTAGTAGCAGTCTATCATGTTGTCTCTAAGCCCCTCACAGTGGGCATTTTTGCAGCCTAACGGGTGCTAGAACTCTTGCGAGTGATAGTAGCCCTGTGTGGGCTTTAACAGCCTCTTGAGAGTTTTTGCAACTTTGTGTGCGTGCTAGCAACCTTGTGGGCGTGCTAGCAACCTTGTGGGCGTGCTAGCAACCTTGTGGGCGTGCTAGCAACCTTGTGGGCGTGCTAGCAACCTTGTGGGCGTGCTAGCAACCTTGTGGGCGTGCTAGCAACCTTGTGGGCGTGCTAGCAACCTTGTGGGTGTGTTTGCGACCCTTAGGGCGTCCTAGCAGTCATTTAGGTGAGTTAGCACTCTTTCCGGAGTCAGAGCGTGTTGTTAGCCTTGAGGACTCTTCAAAAGCCTCGTGGATTAATAGCAGTCTTATAGGGGTGTTAGCAGTCTTAGGGGAAGGCTAGCAGCCTTAGTGGGAGGACATATGCAGAACTGTTGGTGCGTTTGCAGTCTAAAGAATGTGTTTGCTTGGAGAGAATGACATCAGGCTCGTGTGGGTGTCAGCACCCCTGAGGGTTAGTTTTTAAGCAGTTTCGTGGGAGTGTTAGTAGTCTCATGGGGTGGGGCGCTTGCAGTTCTGGGGATGAGGAGGAATAGCAGTTTTGTAGGTATGTTTGCATTTACTTCCATACCTATTCAGTACGACAAAATCATCTTGACACAACTTTTTCACTAGGTTCCGTATGAATCATTATTTTCATTAAGAAACTTCTTGTTTCAATCGCGGCACCCATTCCTTATCCCAAAAAATGTGTCGGTGGACTGTTCGGCTATAAATAATCATAGACCGCCTTCAAAAAAGAATCTTGCAATTCTGCATTTATTTTCTCATGCAAATGGCATTTTTGCTTGTTGCTGAGATTTAAAATGGTTCCAAACTGCATTTTTTGAAACTATAGTTAGAAGTAGGAAGACTTATTCTAAGGATGAGTCACAGAGCAGAGAGATGGTCCCACAAGTCCCGTCACCCCATGCTGTGCTGAAAGGAGGTCCCACATGTCCCGTCGTCCATGATGTCCAGCAACATTGTCCCACTGCATCCATCGCCGGCGTTGTGCAGGAAAATAGTCTCTCATGTCCCGTCGCCCCGTGCTGGTCAGAAAACCGTTCTTACAGCAGCCGTCGCCCCGTGATGGTCAGGAAACCGTTCTTACAGAAGCCGTCGCCCCGTGATGGTCATGAAACCGTTCTTACAGCAGCCGTCGCCCCGTGATGGTCAGAAAACCGTTCTTACAGCAGCTGTCGCCCCGTGCAGGTCAGAAAACCGTTCTTACAGCAGCCGTCGCCCGTGATGGTCAGAAAAACGTTCTTCCAGCAGCCGTCGCCCCATGATGGTCAGGAAACCGTTCTTACAGCAGCCGTCGCCCCGTGATGGTCAGAAAACCGTTCTTACAGCAGCCGTTACCCCGTGCAGGTCAGAAAACCGTTCTTACAGCAGCCGTTTCCCCGTGCAGGTCAGAAAATAGTTCTCACAGCAGCCAGCCGTTGCCCGTGCAGGTCAGAAAACTGTTCTTACAGCAGCCGTTGCCCCGTGCAGGTCAGAAAACCGTTCTTACAGCAGCCGTCGCCCGTGATGGTCAGAAAAACGTTCTTCCAGCAGCCGTCGCCCCATGATGGTCAGGAAACCGTTCTTACAGCAGCCGTCGCCCCGTGATGGTCAGAAAACCGTTCTTACAGCAGCCGT
>SDVV010011501.1:0-15822 GCA_016164225.1 Gammarus roeselii | reverse complement strand
TTGTTGAGAGGAGCGTCATTTGTGCCGTTGTTGAGAGGAGCGTCATTTGTGCCGTTGTTGAGAGGAGCGTCATTTGTGCCGTTGTTGAGAGGAGCGTCATTTGTGCCGTTGTTGAGAGGAGCGTCATTTGTGCCGTTGTTGAGAGGAGCGTCATTTGTGCCGTTGTTGAGAGGAGCTTCGTTCAACTACTCACCGCTAAAATTCAAGCTGCGTCTCGAGTTTGCAAAAAACATTTCATAATTTCTCGATATCTGTTCCATGTTCTCAAAAACTGAGATTTATTTTCACCTGAACATCCGATTAAAAAACATTCCTAATCCTTGCCGCATTACAAGTATTTTCCAAAGTTTAAATGGCTTAAGTCGTTTGCAAAGTTAAACGGGAACTTCCATTGATTCTTTCAGAGAAGTTAAAAAGTTTTTATGATCAGTGATGTTAAGAATTGAAGCTGAATTTAGAAGTTGTCGGAAGAATAAGGTTCAACTTTAGTCAAAACGATAGAATTATTTGCTTTGAGTGAGCCACATGCCTTTACTTCTCGTACTTACTTGTGTAGGCCTCGTGCCTTCATTCCTGCTTCATACTTGTTTAAGCCTTATGCCCTCACTTGTCGTACATACTTGTGTGCGCCTCATGCCTTCACTCCTACTTCATACTTGTTTAAGCCTTATGCCCTCACTCGTCGTACATACTTGTGTGCGCCTCACGCTTTCACGTCTCTACTTACTAGAATGCTAATTCCCATGTAAGCATCACTAGCGTCGGGTCTTCCATTACACGACACTTATTGATGGCGAGCTCGTCATCTGCTGGGTCAGGTAACATTCGACCGCACAATGAATAACACCGGTTACAGGTACAGCAGTGCTTGGGGAGGTTCTTAGCCCTCCCACACTGAAAACGAATATCCGCTTAAAGATATTTGTGGAGCGTTCCTTGGTCTTCGATTCTAGAGGGTGAATTTCTTACTCTGCGCTAGGAGAAGAGTTGGGAAACAGTGTGCGTGTAAATCCGAACTCTGAAAGTTGGCATTTCCATCGAAAAACTTGATTGGTATTCTAACCATCACTCGCAGCTCAATGTCAGAGGGTTTGTTTTTCGATTTATTGAGCCCAATAAATTCCCGGTGACCTAAACGCAGTCAGACGCTATCATCGTGTGGTTCCCGGTGACCTAAACGCAGTCAGACGCTATCATCGTGTGGTTCCCGGTGACCTAAACGCAGTCAGACGCTATTATCGTGTGGTTCCCGGTGACCTAAACGCAGTCAGACGCTATCATCGTGTGGTTCCCGGTGACCTAAACGCAGTCAGACGCTATCATCGTGTGGTTCGCGGTGACCTAAACGCAGTCAGACGCTATCATCGTGGATCTCGTGCCCGCCGTCGGCTTTCAGTCCTAACGGTCGGTCAACCGATGCCAAGTTTTCAACGTCAAATATCATCGTGAATCCGACGACAGCAGGCCGATAGACGATAACCGACCGTAAAGCAGATACGATAATCGATTATTCAAGCATAGCCGACGAAATTTGACTATTCATGAATCGACTATATCCACCGGTACTTAAAAGCAGCATGTGGCTAAACGATGATACAATAATACTAAATAATTTTAGCGATGTTCACCAGACTGTTCATCAAAATACTGTTTTAGGGGCTTGTTCGTCTTGGAAATATTTCTCTGTCTTATTCTCACTGTAATCGACTAATTCGGTAACTGGCGTGTTGTCTTTCCTCCAATGTGTACACATGCATTGAGTGGTTGTTTGTTTTGTTCTGAAAGAACGACGTATTCGTACGAAAATTATGATATATTATGATATAATATGATATATTATGATATATTATAAAATTATGATATATTATGAAAATTATGATATATTATGATATTCGTACGAAAATTATGATAAATTATGATATATTATGACTTGCCAACAACTTTACTTTCAAATTAAATATCACCAAAGCTGATGTTAAAGAGTTTCAATGATAAGTGAGACAAACCATAAATAGCACTGGCTTAGTAATATGGGATTATTTTTCAAAGTACAATGGAATATTTTGTGTGTTGGAAAATTATTCGGATCGTTTTAATGTTCAACATATTGAAAGTGAAAGCTTACAAAAGTAGGAAACTATCAATGAATTGGTTGGATTTTTTTTGAGGCCACAGCGATATACTTTGAATTATCATCGTGACGACAATAAAAAATCTCTGGCTGTAATGATTGATCGCCCATATGTAATTGACGTAAATTCATTTGACGTTATTCACACATAAAATGTACCGAGTTTCTCTATTTTAGCGTAATTTTACGTGAAAAAACTGTGACTACCTGAGCTAAAACCCAAGCAGACGTTATCGTTGATCGATCATGTGCTATTCGTCGATTATCTGTTTTTACCAACGGTGACTCCAACGTTAATTTTTATCGTGCGATATCATCTGTTTTACGACGATAATAACCGGACCGACGAACTTTGACTATAAAATAGGGCTGTAGGTATACAATCGGTTATCGATGACGTATAACCGCTATATGATCTAGGTATACAACGAATAACCGGTGGAAAGCTGTTGTACGTACATTACAAGGGTACAATTTATGGATACATTATATATCGTTGACTTAACGGACACTTGTGGGAAAACACGTTTATTTATGCTACTCATCAAAAATTCAAAGCCTTTTTTTACCCCCTGCAGAACCGGTCCCTCCGCTGAGTTGTGCTGTCGAATAGCCTGATAAGTGAATGCAAAATCAAGTTAAGAGAGTCTACTAGCTACCTAAAATCAGCTTAGGTCGAAGTGCACACCGACAACAAGATGGTATATTTCGATTGAACCCGCTACCCTCTATATTGAACCCGCTATCCGCTACATTGAACCCGCTACCCGCTATATTGAACCCGCTTCCCGCTATATTGAACCCGTTATCCGCTAGTTCCACGATTCTCCCATTTTTACTCGACTGAAATCAGCCCATTCTGTGTAACCCTTGCTGCTCTCATATCATATGCGCTTGTCTTAAATACAAAGAGGTATATTATTAAAGTAATAAGTGGCAGAGGCAAATCCAAGACACATAAAATCAGTAAACTCTCTCCACAAATTGCTGTGTTTTCTTGCGGAACCCGTTTCGGTTTTGTTTCACTTGATGCGCTCTGTCGTTTGGCGCCTAACTCCAGTGTTGCTTACTGCGATCTTCCCACTCATTCCCTGTGCAACACAGCAAGAATCAAAAGGCCTTGTGAAGAGAAAAAGTTACAATACAGCAAGTACTGCGATGGGTGGTCAATTTTAGACGTGGGCTTGACCAAGGATAGTCTGCCTTATTTCCATGTAGCCTGAGTTGGTCGAAGCAACCGTATTCTATTCGATCAGAACGTCAAGTAATTTGCCGCGTTGATGATCTACCAGACTGCAGCTACAGGGATGGAAAGTGTCACAGAAGATCTTCGCATCGCTTTGGTGTCTGAGAATGCTTAATATCTTGACAATGTTTCTAACCTCATTTGATACTTGAATACTTTGGCAGCGGCACATAACATCATTTGAAGGTATCAGAGTCTTCAAACATGTTATGCAATGATTAATCAAGAGGAGTTAATATAACGTCGAAACGCGGATGGGACAATGTAATAGTTAGGAAGTATCTAATTGCATTATGTGTCCGACTTAGTCCCTATATAACTCGAACATTGCAATTTAGGTCCATTTAATTACATTTGGAACCCTTTTAATTACTTTTTGGGGTGTCAAAACGCGGATGGTACAATGTTATAGTTAGGAAGTATCTAATTACATTGTGTGTCCGACTTAGTCCCTATATAAATCCGACATTTTAATTGAGATCATGACAATTAATCTTGTGGTCAAGTTAATTACTGTAGGTACAGAGAGAAAGAGGCATGCGGTAGGGTATTCCTTTTTTTACTTGCCGCGCTCGGTAGAAATAGCGTTCGGTCATGAAATATGGTGCACCTTTAATCACTTGCCGCGTTCGGTAGGAATGACGTTTGTTTCATTTGGACATGCAGTAGGGTGCATCTTTAATCACTTGGCTTACGGCTGGGCTTCGGGCGGTTTATATAGATATATGTTAATAGATATTGTCAACGTGAATTTTAATTGTATTTGGTTATTTTGATTGGATTATTTCGCACGGTAGGATGGTGTGGTAAATACTAGGAAGTTTGGTAGTGTAGGAATCATTTTGAATAGGCTACTTTAACATAGTTTTTTTTGGTATCGTAAACCAGTTGTTTTTTAAATGGTATTTATTAGTCAAACCTTATGTTATATATGGAATTCGATGTTGTTTTCGTTGTCATAGGATATCGTTGCTCGATCTTTTTAATACGTAGATTATGACATCTTTCTCTTTATAAGTGATGACCATAGTTTATACGTGGTATTTTATAACACAATCGATATTATTTGATTAAAAATCCACCCGCTTAGATTCGATAATAGTTGCAGACACGTCCACGTACTTTCAGATGCATTTTATTCTGTGGACAATGGATCAAGGTTGGGATTATATTTAAAAAACATAAATATTTATTATATAGATACATGGGTTTACATAGGAACTCTTTTCATCATGTTAGGAAAATTTTCATCATGTTAGGTACATTTTCATCGTATTAGGAGTGGGTTACAGTGCTATACGTTCACGCATTTTCAAAACATATTTCTGTGGACAATCAAACAAATTTTAAGTTTATAATTTATTTATTACATGAAGCATTGACATGCTTTTATAGGAATATTTACATACTATGAACATTTACAGGTTATCACATGTTCAAGTTGACGTATTTTCATCATTCACTCGGGTACATACGCAAAAACGCTCTTACCCGGCTTACGCCTCTTACATGTTAAATCCATGTTTACATTAGTTTTACAAGCAAAGACATATCGTTTCTTCTTTTCAGTCACGGTAGGTTTATTTTCAATGGATTTTTGGGAATGTCCGAATAGTCATACACAAAATGGTCAGGAGTCGAGATAGTAACGCTTGTTTTCAAATTTACAGAGGCAGTTTTTAATAGTGCATACAGTTTGAAGCTGGCATGCTTTTGCGCGAATGTTGTGTATGGTCTCAAAATGTGTGTATGTTTTCTGGTTATGGATGTCTCTGTTTTGTTCATGTTTGATTTCTTTGGCTTGTGTTTGGTAATTGATACCTTTAGCAGCTGGTTCGTGCCCTCGGACTCGAGCAACATACTGTAACACGTTGGTTGCAAGCAAATGATCTCACTCGGGCAATCGTCGGCTGTTTCGCTTTTCAGTAGTCCCAACTGTAATTTTCTCGGATTCATCGTACAAGGGATGATTTTTCGGGTAGTTGAAGAAGTCCATGTATTCCGCCTCAATATAGGTCACACCTTTGAACAAGATCAGCAACGAGTCTGTGTCCGAGTAGATGAGCAAAACGTTGTCACCGTAGCGTGGTTTCAGTGTGTGTGTCATGGAAGAAGCTGTAGACTTTTGCTTTAGCTTCTGTTTGGTGCTGATGAGATATATATATATGTTACCTTAGGTAGCCGAGTAAAATTTCAAATTGCTTAATATCTATTGAATTTTTAATGCAAGGCAAGTGACCTTGTTTTGCATTTCAATGCAAGTCATGTTGCATATCTGCAATTTCTTCATCGTACAAGGGATGATTTTTGGGGTAATTGGAGAAGATCATGTATTCAGCCAGAGGAGATTGCCGCATTTTTCCTCCTCAATATTCGGCCATACCTTTTAAACTGAAATAATATCCATCACAATTCAATGCTACCCGTACAGTATAGCAACTTCGTTGCATGTCATGTTGCATATATGCCTTTCAATGTGATTCAATCGAGTTAAATTTAGGATATTGCAAAACAAAGTTTTATATGATATATTTTTCTATTGATATTATATTTTGACACATTTATATATATTAGGGGATCACAAGGGATTATCATTTTATACGAAAACATAACTACACACTCTGAAAATTTGATGTGAGTGACTTGACAAAACATAAGTAATGACTTCGACCTCCCTCTCTTGTGTTATCTTGATCCTTGGTTTCAGTCTCACGTGAAGGGTTCATTATCTATGTTATGCATTATTTCTCACCTGAAGCTGTCGGCTCGTCATATCATTGTAGGATTTATCATCTGTTTTTTCTTCTCTGTTCTATTGCGTTCTAGAGTGCTGCCCTTAGTACACATTTTAGATAGACGGTTACCTTTGAGAGAAGTGTATGCAACACATCCAAACCTAACCGTCTAACCAAACCTTTGTTCTTAGACTTCAGCGAGTTCTTTCTCGATGCTAGTTTTTTTTTATACATGCATGTTTATGACATCGAATCGTTTCAGGGTTTTTCTTACTGTTGCCAACATTACCATTCACTTTATTCCTGCAGATATCCGAAATATACCTAATTCCCTTTCCACTTGAACGTTTGAGACACGATTCCCTCTCTTCATGATTCATTTCCAACAATTTTGAAACAAAATCAGATAAACATTTTTTTTGTATAATTTTACTATTCATATACTTGGTACCCTTTCATTACCCCATTTAATTTAATTGTTTCCATCAACTTAGCAGGTTTTTCTTCACATGAGATTTTCTTGATATCACTACCCATCTTTTCAGTATTTTCCATTTCGGCTAAGGCTTGGGTCTCCTCCCGTCATATCAATTTAGCCATTTTCATCCATTCTTCATACACACTGCGCTTTGCTGTTTGAGGTGAAGCACTTTCTTTACTGCTCGCACCCTGTTGAGTACTGTATATCTCATTATTTTTGATAACCCCCGTCCGGTTTATTATGTTATATCAATACACCCGTTGCATCCTTATAGCTTTTATTTCCTCGTTCATTTTCGATATGATCACACTCAAGATAATAGCTTCGTATGAGATGTTGCCAAAACCCAAATGTGGAGCTTGATTTGCTGAATTTTATCTCCGCAGTGCAGATAACACATATCCCTGTGTGTTCATTTCTATTAAAATATTCCCATACCAAACTTGGCGACATTCTTCTACAACAAGAGCGGACCGTTAACTGAATGAGTACAAATATGAGTCCAATTTATACAAACAGGATCGTTAGCATCACTGCGTTGACACATGTATTGGAACCATGTAGGCATTTGCACACATTGGTGCAAAAAGGGTTACCATACACTGCAAGATGCATTAATACCTAGGCAACCTAACCTAACCGGCTTGACCAAGAATTATGTGTCATCGTTCAAGATTTTCTGCTTACGAATGATACGTATTCATTGATTTATGATATATTCATATCAACCCCCCTTCACATGGCTCTATTACACGTATTTTTTTATATCACACGCACAATGTAGACACATACACACATTTGTATACATATACTGGGTCGGTTAACATCTGTATCATTTTTCCATTAGAACGACATCCCATGTTTTTGTTACAAGATATTTAATGTGGATCAGCTTCACAGCATGTTTGGTTTAAAGAACTTATCATCCTGACATAACCAAACACAACTTATGTACGGTATTCAGTCATAGATATATACATTGCATAACAAATATCTACACATGTCTCTACATTTTGTTCTATCCTTTGCAGTTTTGATACACACATCCAATTTTGATATAGCCAATTTCAACCATTTTCATAGGTAATTATATCGTTGTTTGAACGTTATAGATATTTACATATGATTCTTGATTTTTAATTTGACACAATTCTACAACACTTTTACATGTTATTCACATCCATCAAAAACCTAACCTAACCTGACCTTTTGCATGATACCAAACCTTACTTATGTACGGTATGCAGTTATGGTATATACATATAAACCCTCCACACGGTTCTTTATAAAAACTTACACCTAATTCTTTCTACTTCATGGTCACTCTCGATCCATAGTAGTTAGCAGAGAGGGCAGGTTTTCAATCATAGATGGTTTGACTGTTACAAGTATTTCATTTTCGATCTATCCTGTGCAGTCTTGATTCACACTTCCAATTTTGATCTAGCAAATGTCATCCATTATTTCATAGGTAATTACATCGTTTGTTGAATGGTATAGCGTTTTGCATTTGATTCTTGATTTTAATTTGATATAATTCTAAATCACTTATACATGTTGTTCTCACCCATCATAAACCTAACCTAACCTAACCCGTCCTTAAGTGTGGTATTCAGTCATTGTTATATACATATGAACCTTCCACACTGTTCTTCATGAATCTTACAGCTAATTCTTTCTACTTCATGGTCACTCTCGATCCATATTAGTTAGAAGGGAGGACAGATTTTTAATCTTAGATGGATTGAATGTTACAAGTAATTCGTATTTGTTTCCATCGTCATACAAACGGACACAAGGTCTCACACTATGTTCTCTTATTTCCCTTCGATAGCTCCTGGCACTACATCATTTGACGACTTGCACAGTTGATTTGCCTTTTCTTTCCTATAATTTTCATATTCTTCACGATGACTTCGTTTCAGATGTCGCCATACTTTACTTGTGGATTTATGATTATTCAATTTTATTTCTTTCTGGCAAAGTTCACAGACCCCCATCACCCCGTTACTTTCGAACGAACGAGCTCTGAAGCCGTACCCCATCTCTCCACAGTAGAATCACAAGCATGTCTGAGCAAGATCTGATCGGACTCTGATTTATATCCTACCATTCTGTCACACAGGTATAGCATTTACCCCGAGATGGGCTTATGGCAATGCATGAAACATATTCTTCTACCGAGTTCGACAATTCGATGTTACCTCCGACTGACACGACGTTTGCAGTTCATCGCTTAACCTTTGAGTTTATGGATATTATAATCAATTGATTAAGGATTTACATGGTATTTATTAGTATTAACTACAGATCTTGCTGGATTCAACAAGACTTTCTAACTCATTTCTTTTCACTTGTAACAGCATGGTTCGTACAACCAGCCGTACCCATCATCACGATGTTTCAGTTTCCCCTCAAAATCCATCATATAATCCAGCATATCTTTGTTGCGAATACCGAAGGCTGTAGCGTGCCCTTGAGTCCACAAATGTAGTTCTTTTTCTTCTTGAACCTTAATTATTCGAATCTTCTCAAATTCAATGTCATTTTGTTCATCATCAATGAGGAATTGTTGCATACGTTCCAGATTTTCTTTGGTTCTTAGGTAAAATCCGTTTCCCACTACCTCAGCTTTATTACAGTCAAGATGATTTTTCACTTGGATCATATCAATTTCGAGATTTGCTTTCTTATTTCAATTGAACTTTGTTACAATCGACTGTAACCCGTCGACATAAGTAACCCAAAGCTGACTTCCTTTTTTCCGTCATTCATACATGAATGTTATCTAACACTCTTTTGGTTCTTGTCCTACCCATTCTGAGATAAATGATATTTTCAAAACTGGTCAATATTTTTCCAATCCGACTCCTATCATATACGGAGATTTTCTCTTCCAAAACACGTAACCTAATTTTTGCCACGTGATCATTCATTCTTGTCTATTTGAGGGTGTGCTGTCCTTCTTCACTTGCACTCAACGTAACACTGACTCCAATCTCGGCATGCAGTTAGCTTTTATAATGCGATTGCAGGCCTATTTTTTGCAAAACATTAGGCCTATCATCGCTTGCCTTGGTCATCATCTGTGTTTGTATGTATGTATGTACGTTTATAGGGATGTGTACGTATGTGCATGAGTATGTTCATTCGTATGTATGTGTACATGAGTTCAAAAAAAAGGATAACACAATTTAAAATTCAATACAATTATAAATTCAAAAATTCAATAAAATCTCACATTTTTTCGACGCCTGGACAAAGCCAAGTCCGTCTATTGAAGTGATAATTCGGCTACTGAAGAAAAGTCCGGGCGTCGAAAAAATCTGAAATTTTATTGAATTTTTGAATTTTAAAGTTTTATTGAATTTCAAATTTGTTATCATTTTTTTACCTCATGTACACATACATACGCTTGAACAGACACATGCACATACGTACACACTCCTATTCACGTACGTTCATACATGCATACATACACAGATGATGACCAAGGCGAGCGATGATAGGCCTAATGTCTTGCAAAAAAAAGCCTGCAATCGCATTTTAAAAACTAGCTGCATGCCGAGATTGGAGTCAGTGTTACGTTGAGTGCAAGTAAAGCAGGACAGCTCATCCTCAAATAGACAAGAATGAATGTTCACGTGGCAAAAAAAGTATTTTACGTGTTTTAGAAGAAGAAATTTGCGAAGATGATATGAGTCGGTTCGAACAAATATTGACTAGTGTTGAAAATATCAGTTATCTCAGAATGGGTAAAACAAGAATCAAAAGAGTGGGAGATATGAAAATTATAGGGAAGAAAAGGCAAATCAACTGTGCAAGTCGTCAAAAGATGTAGTGCCAGGAGCTATCGAAGGGAAATAAGAAAACATAGTGTGAGACCTTGTGTTCGTTTGTATGTTGATGGAAACCAATATGAATTACTTGCAACATTCAATCCATCTAAGATTGAAAATCTTTCCTCTCTGCTAACTAATATGGATCGAGAGTGACCATGAAGTAGGAAGAATTAGGTGTAAGTTTTATAATGAACCGTGTTAAGGGTTCCTATGTATATAACAATGACTAAATACCATACATAAGGAAGGAATAGGTTAGGTTAGGTTAGGTGTTTTTATGGGTGTAAATAACATGTATAAGTGATTTAGAATTGTATCAAATCAAAATCAAGAGTCAAATTTTAAAAAGTTCTAACATTCAAACAACGATGTAATTACCTATGAAATAATGGATGAAATTTGCTAGATCAAAATTGGAAGTGTGAATCAAAACTGCAAAGGATAGGTCGAATATGAAATACTTGTAACAGTCAAACCATCTAAGATTGAAAACCTGCCCTCTCTGCTAACTACTATGGATCGAGAGTGACCATGAAGTAGAAAGAATTAGGTGTAAGTTTCATAAAGAACCGTGTGGAGGGTTCATATGTATGTATCAATAACTACATACCGTACATAAGTTTGGTTAGGTATCATACAAAAGGTCAGGTTAGGTTAGGTTAAGTTTTTGATGGGTGTGAAAAACATGTATAAGTGTTGTAGAATTATGTCAAATCAAAAATCAAGAATCATATGAAAATATATATAACCTTCAAACAACGATGTAATTACCTATGAAAAATGGTTGAAATTGGCTAGATCAAAATTGGATGCGTGTATCAAAACTGCAAAAGATAGATCAAAATGTAAAGACATGTGGAGATATTTTTTTATGCAATGTATATATCTATGACTGAATACCGTACATAAGTTATGTTTGGTTATGTTAGGATGATTACTTCTTTCAACCAAACATGCCGTGAAAATGATCCACATTAAATATCTTGTAACAAAAGCATGGGATTTCTAATGGAAAAATGCTACAGATGTTAACCGACCCTGTATTATACAAATGTGTGTATGTGTCTACATTGTGTGTGTGATATTAATAAAAATACGTGTAATAGAGCCATGTGAAGGGGGGTTGATATGAATATATCATAAATCAATGAATACGTATCATACGAAAGCAGGAAATCTCGAACGATGGCACATAATTCTTGGTTAAGTTGGCTAGGTTGGGTTGCCTAGGTATTAATGCATCTGGCAGTGTATGGTAGCCCTTCTTGCACCACTGTGTGTAAGTGCCTACATGGTGCCATCACATGTGCCAACGCAGTGACACTAACGATCCTGTTTGTAGAAATTGGACTCATATCTGTACATATTCAGTCAATTGTCCGCTTTCGGTGCAGAGGAATGTCGCCAAGTTAGCTATGGAAATACTTTAATATGAATGAACACACAAAGATATGTGTTATTTGCACAGCGGAGATAAAATTAAGCAAATCAAGCTCCACATTCGGGTTTTGGCAACATCTCAAACGATGCCATTATCTTGCGGGTGAACATATCAAAAATGAACGAGGAAATAAAAGCTTTAAGGATGCAACGGGTGTATTGATAGAACATAATAAAGCGGACCTAGGTATCAAAAATAATGAGATAGCAGTACTCAACTGTGTGCGAGCAGTAAATGAAGTGCGTCACCTCTAACAACATAACGCAGTGTGTATGAAGAATGGATGAAAATAGCTAAATCGATATGGCAGGAGGAGACCCAAGCCTTAGTCGAAATGGAAAATACTGTAAATATGGGTAGTGATATCAAGAAAACCTCATCTGAAGAAAAACCTGCTATAGTTGGAGGAAGCCGTTTCATCAAATGGGGTAATGAAAGGGTAACAAGTATAAGAAGTGTAAAATTAAACAAAAAATAAATAAATGTAATATTAACTCTGTTACAAAATTGTTGGAAATGAATCTTGAAGAGAGGGAATCGAGTCTCAAACGTTTGAGTGCTAGGAGAATTAGGTATATTTTGGATATCTGCAGGAATATAGTAAATGGTAATGTTGGCAACAGTAAGAAAAACCCTGAAACGATTCGATGTCATAAACATGCAAGTATAATAAAAAAACTAGCATCGAGAAAAAGCTCGCTGAAGATTAGAAACAAAGTTTTGGTTACACGGAGAGGTTTGGAAGTGTTGCATACATTTCTCCCAAAGGTAACCATCTATCTAAAATGTGTACTAAGGGCAGCACTCTAGAACCCAATAGAACAGAGAAAAAAAAACAAATGATAAATCCTACAACGATATGACGAGCCGACAGCGTCAGAGTGGTGAGCGAGGTACTTGGTTCACTTTGCAAATGGGACTTCGACAAATTGCGTAATGTATACCTGGCTGTTCAATCTATACATAGATGGAGTAGTCAGGGAGATGCACGCAAGTGTAATGGGCCGAGGCTTCGAGCTGTTGGGGTCAAGTGGGTGGGGTTAATAGTTACTGTTTCTGGATGATACGGCGGTAGTGGCAGACTAGGAGAAAATGTGTTGACTAGTGTCGCAGTTTGATAGAGCGTGTGAGAAGAGGGAGCTGCGAGTTAATGTGGCTAGCAGTAAAGTAATGAGATGCTCGAGGAATTTTGATGCCGGAAAATCCGATGTCCTAATAAATGGAAAGTTATTAGAGGAAGTTCAGTCTTTTAAGTACTCTGGGTTTCATTATGGAAAAGAAATGAACTAGTCAAAACGGAGGTGAAAAGACAAAAAAAGAACGGCGCAAAGTGTTGGGTGAACTGAAGAGTGTAATGACCAGTAGGACTTTGGGTTTTGGAGCAAAGAAATTGTTTTATGGAGGGGTAGCTTTCCCAACTCTGCTCTTCGGGGTTAAAACTTGGGAGCGAGAGCAGAAGAGAAAAGTAGGCTGAATGTTTTTGAGATAAATGTATGCGGAGCATTGCCAGAGTGTCACTAAGGCAGAGGATTAATAAGGACGTTATTCAAATTCGAACAGCGACTGTGAGGAAAATAGCGGACAGCGAAGATTCACGTGCTCTGACATGATTCGGGCATATGGTGAGGAATGATGATGAGAGATTGGTGACAAGAGCGACGAAAGCGGAGGCGAGTG
Organism: Gammarus roeselii; assembly: GCA_016164225.1. Taxonomy (NCBI): domain Eukaryota; kingdom Metazoa; phylum Arthropoda; class Malacostraca; order Amphipoda; family Gammaridae; genus Gammarus; species Gammarus roeselii. The sequence goes on along the minus strand of SDVV010011501.1, from coordinate 2,269 downwards.
GACGTTGGCCTGCAAGTAGATCAAAGTGCAAGGGAATGGATGACGTGAAGCAGGCATTAGGAAGGACAGACATAAGTGTGAAGATAGCGAGAAAGCTTGCAATTGATAGTGAAGAGATGTGCTTTGACGCAGTCCTGATGTACTTTCCCACCTTGGCGTCTCGTTCAGAAACGGGATGGTCCGGAAAGGGGGGAAGGGGAAGAGGACGACCCGGTTACTATGACGCAACAAACGTAAACCAGTTCAAGCCGTCGGGCCCTGCTGATGACACTGATCTCCGACCTCACTCCTGACCCGAAGTGTGTCGCGGTTTCTCCTGGCTGGACCAATTAGGACCAAATTGATAAGTGTGTTCGATGTGAGTGCATGAGAGTAATGTAAGGTGCACCTTGCCGTCAGCCACCTCACTTTTTGTGGCATTCGTTGGAACGATGATCAAATGGCTTGAAAGACCTTTCATATTTCCAAGATATTATTCGGCAACCACGGTTACATAACGTCTTGTAGAGAAACACAATTTTTTTGGATGGTTATGTGTCACGTACTACATGATGGATTTGAGAGGGTTGTTCTACTTATTGCAGTAGGGCTGCCGCACTGTTGAACATGAAGATTAAATTAAAACAATTCTGCTGGATCCCTGAACACGTGGAAATAAGAGGAAATGAGCTTACATATTCGCTTACAAAACCGGGCTCTACCCATCAAAAAGAATTCATCACCATACACTACCGAAACTGGTTCCTTTTCGACAACGACCATTCAACGTCCCGATGTAATGACATGTTCGTGCCCTACGGGTACAAGAAGGATTTAAATTAAACCATCGGTTTCAGAGTGAGAAGCCGAGTTCTATGACAGAAAGACCAAGTGTTTATCAACCGTTTGTACAATTGACACATGTGGATAACTCACAACCACCTAATGGATGTAGAAATGGGACCAGACGCGCCACCATGCCCTTGTTGCCACAAGAAGGCAAGCAGCGTGAAACACTTACTGGTGGATTGCAATGCAATCGCAGCAGCCCGACGAGCCTTCTAAAATCCCTGTGCATGCTACTAAGCTTACTCACTGACCTAACCTACCGGAAAAGATAGTCGCTTTCGGAAAACATACCGGACTAGACGAAGTAGTGTAAGCCCCAAATTTATGTGCAAGCGGGATGGTCTCTCTCCCCCTCAATGCACAGAGACGATAATACGTTTATATAGATGCGCTTTTAACCTTTCCATTCTTATACGCACCAGCATGCGTATGTACCACATTCAAAACATTTATTCTTTCAAATTTAACCCTGACAAGGTAACTGTTGTTGCACACTAAGATCTGCGACCCCAGAAGAATCGATGATGTCCGTGCCCTACGGCAGAGACTGCATGCAAAGACTCACGTTGATGCTATGAAGGAAAACAATACCCAAATCAAATCAAAATCAGACAAAACCAAATATTGCAAAAACAACTCTGTAATGCATTTTTTTCCAGTTAATATCATAATCTACATAAAATCTACGTAAATAACTCAGTTTAACAAGTACCCGATAAAGCAGGTTGAATCGTTCACGTCTTTCAAAAGATGCTGGACTGTGTTGTTTCCCGTTGTCCTACCTCCAGGGTCCCCTCTACTGAAAACTATATTTCGAAGATCTACGGAAACTAAGCCCACTGTGGTATATATTTGGAAACAAATCTTGGATCACAATTCAGGTATACAAAGGCATATGTATGCAAACATTAGGCAAAGTCATAAAAGATTATATTACATTAAGGGGTCCATCTCCACCAGGGAATGACGGAAATCGTGGTTTACAAGTGTATGAAGACAACAACAGGCCTTTTGGCCCAAACTGGGTTGCCTTTTAATAGAAGGAGGTAAGTTCTGAAGTAGAACGACTAAGATAGCGTCTTTTGTCGGTGTATTTTCTGTTTTAATAGACCGAGCAAGGGAAAGTTTGTTGATGGAAATAACATTTAACAATGATTATCGAAACAACTCAAATAAGCACCTGAAGATAAGCCACCGACCAGATCAACACCCACGGTGTTGATCTGAGATTGTACAGTTTCATTCCTCGAAAACCGAAATACAACGAGCAGGTACCAATGCCGGGCACCTTATTTACCGTTCCAGTGCCAGGTCCTGGCACTAATTTAACCGTATGGGGTCAATGCCGAACACCATTTTCCACGAATATACTGGTGAAAGTGCTATAGATGGGAGCTATTTAGCGGCGATTTTGGTAGAATTTATCGAGGCGTGATTTAAA
>SDVV010011500.1:0-15822 GCA_016164225.1 Gammarus roeselii | reverse complement strand
CAAGTGGTGGTGATGGTCAGGCCACCGCCTCACCGAGACTTGCTGGCACCGAGGTTTTTGCACGTCGGTGACGGGTGGTGGTGATGGTCAGGCCACCGCAGCACCGAGTCCTGCTGGCACCGATGTTTTTGCACGTCGGCGACAAGTGGTGGTGATGGTCAGGCTACCGCCTCACCGAGACTTGCTGGCACCGAGGTTTTTGCACGTCGGTGACGGGCGGTGGTGATGGTCAGGCCACCGCAGCACCGAGTCCTGCTGACACCGATGTTGTTGCACGTCGGTGACGGGTGGTGGTGATGGTCAGGCCACCGCAGCACCGAGTCCTGCTAGCATCGATGTTTTTGCACGTCGGTGACAAGTGGTGATGATGGTCAGGCCACCGCCTCACCGAGACCTGCTGGCACCGAGGTTTTTGCTCGTCGGTGACGGGTGGTGGTGATGGTCAGGCCACCGCCACACCGAGTTCTGCTGGCACCGATGTTTTTGCACGTTTGTGACGGGTGGTCGTGATGGTCAGGCCACCGCCGCACCGAGTCCTGCTGGCACCGATGGTTTTGCACGTCGGTGACGGGTCGTGGTGATGGTCAGGCCACCGTCGCACCGAGATCTGCTGGTACCGATGTTTTTGCACGTTGGTGACGTGTGGTGGTGATGGTCAGGCCACCGCAGCACCGAAACCTGCTGGCACCGATGTTTTGCACGTCGGTGATGGGTGGTGGTGATGGTCAGGCCACCGTCGCACCGAGACCTGCTGGTACCGATGTTTTTGCACGTTTGTGACGGGTGGTGGTGATGGTCAGGCCATCGCCGCACCGAGACCTGCTGGCACCGATGTTTTTGCACGTCGGTGACGGGTGGAGAGGAAGGTCAGGCCACCGTCTCAAGACCTGCTGGCATCGATGTTTTTGCACGTCGGTGACGGGTGGAGGTGAAGGTCAGGCCAAGGCCGCACCGAGACCTGCTCAACAACCGATGTTGTTGCGCTCTGCCGACGGGTGGAGGTGATGGTCAGGCCACCGCCGCACCGAGACCTGCCGGTGCCGAGGTTTTTGCACGTCGGTGACGGGTGTTGGTGATGGTCAGGCCACCGCCTCACCATGACTTGCTGGTACCGATGTTGTTGCGGTCTGGTGACAAGTGGTTGTGCAAGAGGACGTAACTCGTTGTCCTATAATCTTTTGTACGCATTTATTTCAATAGAAACACTACCGTTCTGTACTAAAAACTGTACAGTTAACTAGGTAGTTTTACATTGGTAGGAATGCATCCTATGTCATGTGCTCAAAACTATAAAAAATCGTTTTATGAGGAATATTCACAAAAAGAAGGCGCTGATATTTCGTGGTGACGTCCGTGGCGTTATTACGTGGGACAAGAAGTCCAGACGAGCACATCTTCCGTCTTCAAAGGATCAATTCCGATGTTACATCAGGCGTAACTGCTTCAAAATTCCTTGACACAGCAGCACACTCAGTCGTTTTTTTTTCCTCAGGTAAACCTTGTTATTCTCGCGAATAGCAAAGTTGATGAGCGTTGATTCTTATTTCCCGCATTTTTTCGTCAGATACCAAGCTCCCTTGTGTCAGTCACCAAGCTCCCTTGTGTCAGTCACCAAGCTCCCTTGTGTCGGACACCTAGTTCCCTTGTGTCAGACACCAAGCCACCTCGTGTCTGACTCCATGCTCCCTTGTGTTGGATACCAAGCTCCCTTGTATCAGACACCAAGCTCCCTTGTGTCGGACACCAAGTTCCCTCGTGTCAGACACCAAGCTCCCTCGTGTCAGACACCAAGTTCCCTCGTGTCAGACACCAAGCTCCCATGTGTCGGACACTGAACGGTTCCCTACCGCCACCTCACTTGGATAATTGCCAAATAAATTCGTTCAATGTAATTCGCTACTTTTCTTCAGAATCGCCAGCGAATTTGATGGCAGTGTCTTTGATGATTTGAATAGAAAGTTATAGTCTTTCTGCGCTGCTAAAATGCAGCAGTTCGTCCAACATTTTGCTCGGTTCCCAAAGGCTTGTTTATGGAGTCATCAAGACATCTATGTCATTCATAAATAATATTTAAATCCATTGTTTCGTTTTCCTTGAATCATGTTCCAATCTCGTACCATTCCTTGTTCTCGAATTAGTGGAGATTGTTTCCATTTCCCGTGCGTTCATTTTTCCTTGTATCTTGACTCGTGTCAGTGGATTGTTTTTCTATACCTGGAATGTGTACTCCAAGTTCCCTTGTATTCACCTCCTCCCTCGGAGTGACCTGCTCTGCATGAGGTGCCTTATGTAATCGAACGAAGAAGAGACTGCACTGGAAGTCGTTCGGTTGAGGATCAGAAAATATTAATAGCGTTTTCTTCATTATTTCCTCCCTTGCAGCCTCACATAGGCATTGTCCAGAATATATATTGCCTCTGGTGTTCAACAGTGGGCTGACCAGAGCAGTCTTCTTTGTCATACCACGTCCTTTCCTGATTAGTCTTCCTGACCGCTTAAATGACTCGCTTAAGAGCAGTCTTGTCAGCGGATATCAGGTTTTCAGAGCAGTCTTCTTTGTCATTCCACGTCCTTTCCTGATTAGTCTTCCTGACCGCTTGAATGACTCGCATAAGAGCAGTCTTGTCAGCGGACATCAGGTTTTCAGAGCAGTCTGAAAAAGGAAAGACATTAGGAAATGTTGTATCTTGACAACCAACATCTGTTTCTCCTTTAGTAGGCCACACACTGTGATCAGAGCTGTCTACCTGACATACAAGAAAACTGGGGCTCACGACAGTGTTTCAAGTCGCAAATACTAGAGCCTGATATTGTATTGCTGCCTTTACCCAATGAGGTAGACAAAACACTTCAATCTGCCAAGCATTAGGTAGAGAACTAAAACAGCTTCCCTGCCTTAGTAGTGCATTCCCCGCATATGAGGGAATGGAACACACGCCGTCACAGAAAGGTATCACACATCAGTTCAACAATTAGTGTCGATGAGAGGGTAATAGCCGCGGCGTGAGATGGAAGGACGGTGTGTCTTTAGGCGACACAAAACACACGCCATCGCAAGCGCAGGTGCGTAGCCAGAATAAATGGAAGAGGCAGGGGCGGATTTGTATGTCTATTGAATGATTTTTAATAAAATATAACTCTGTAGAACTTATCGATGCATCCCTGCTATTTCCAAACTTCAACAGAATGAAGACGAACTTTCCTATGCAGTTCGGTATATCATTGGACTTCAAGGGAATGGAGGCGGACTTTCCTATGCAGTCCGGTATATCATTGGACTTCAAGGGAATGGAGGCGGACTTTCCTATGCAGTCCGGTATATCATTGGACTTCAAGGGAATGGAGGCGGACTTTCCTATGCAGTCCGGTATATCATTGGACTTCAAGGGAATGGAGGCGGACTTTCCTATGCAGTCCGGTATATCATTGGACTTCAAGGGAATGGAGGCGGACTTTCCTATGCAGTCCGGTATATCATTGGACTTCAAGGGAATGGAGGCGGACTTTCCTATGCAGTCCGGTATATCATTGGACTTCAAGGGAATGGAGGCGGACTTTCCTATGCAGTCCGGTATATCATTGGACTTCAAGGGAATGGAGGCGGACTTTCCTATGCAGTCCGGTATATCATTGGACTTCAAGGGAATGGAGGCGGACTTTCCTATGCAGTCCGGTATATCATTGGACTTCAAGGGAATGGAGGCGGACTTTCCTATGCAGTCCGGTATATTATTGGACTTCAAGGGAATGGAGGCGGACTATCCTATGCAGTCCGGTATAGTATTGGCCTTCAAAAGAATGGAGAAGCACTTTTATGCGTTTCTTTAAATGTTTGGATTTCACGGGATTGAAGACAAACTTTTCTAAGCCTCCTCCATGATTTCAGTCTTCAAGCATAGGCTGTCAGAGGCTGCAACAGTGGCAAATAAAAACAAAGGTTAAATATCTCTAAAATCAATTTAAAACTTCGAAAAAAAATCTTGAAAAACAGTATTTGAGGTGAACTACCAAGTTATTGATAGCACTGCCATCATAAACAAACATTGCCAGCGTAAGCTGTGCATTTTATGGTGGAGTGATATACTAAAAATCAAGATTTGTAGTGTTTTGAACACAAATTAAGGGTCAGCACAACTGCATTAATCCCCCTGCATTCAACTCATACTTTTTTTGTAAAATACCGTAAAATGTTCTCGCTATTCTCATAGGATGTTTTTTGTACACAATATGCAAACAAAGAAAACAGCAGAGTTGAGCTCTTAGAGCCGTGTGAAAAGAGCAATGATTCAGGTACGGCTACTGCTATCCCTTTCACAAAACACCGACCGCCTCCACATCGCACTTAAATAGAACATTAGCCGCCTCAACATCGCACTTAAATAGAACATTCACCGCCTCCACATCGCACTGAACAAGAACACCGACCGCCTCCGCATCGCACTGAACAAGAACACCGACCGCCTCCACATCGCACTGAAACAGAACACCGACCGCCTCCGCATCGCACTGAAACAGAACACCGACCGCCTCCACATCGCACTGAAACAGAACACCGACCGCCTCCACATAGCACTGAAACAGAACACCGACCGCCTCCACATCGCACTGAACAAGAACACCGACCGACTCCACATCGCTCTGAACAAGAACACCGACCGCCTCCACATCGCACTGAAACAGAACACCGACCGCCTCCACATCGCACTGAAACAGAACATCGACCGCCTCCACATCGCACTGAAAGAGCGCATCCCGCGTCCAACACATTGGTGCCGTCAAAACCACGTCCCATGCTTGGACCAGCTGAATTGCTTCGTATTCTAGACGCACCAAACATTAACGTTGCCCGAAGCGAGCACCAATAGCCCGTGGGGGTATAGAAGGTGCAGCTATCAGATCAGATGAAACATCTCAAACTTACCTATTGCAGAAAATGCCATCGAACAGGGACAGGGACTTTTGAGTAGTTGTATAGACAGCTTTGACGGCCTACTCTAACGAGAAAAGACTGCTCCGGGAGCCATATCTGGGAGCGACAGAACAAGATATCTCTGGGCTACCTCTTCACTATCGGGTGGACGAAAGGACTGCTCTGGTGTCCCTCTCCCGCCTGAGAAGAGCAGCCTCTCTCCCCTTACCTCCACTTCAGGTCGAAACTCCCTATTATAGGGTCTTTCCAGTACTTTTAGAGCGACGTTTAGGGAGGAGAAAATCTGATCTGGATCAATGGCGTCTGAAGATTTTTCAGTTTTTTCATGATATTTATGGGGTAGTTTAAAGTTCGCCCCCGAAGAATGTGAATGAACAACAATCGTCCTTAAACAAAATGGTCAGGGACGGTAATTGGTTGTATTGCGTTCAGCTCGCATCAAGTATCATTCGAATATGTGTATTAGACGCTATCGAATGATGGTTCATTGTGTATTGGTCGCTGCTATGCACTTTCCTGACTCTGTGTGAGGGAAACTCTGCTTTACCGAATCCCTTTAGGCCTCGAAGTGTATCCTCGCTGCTTGCGTCCATCCATCCGTCAGTCCTGTCTTTTCACAGCATCATACGCAGTGCGCCACGTCGTATTATTACGAAACTCTTTTTTTCCAAAATGAGATTGATTAACTTAGGTAAATTTCAGCTTTGTTCCACATGCATTACTTGAGGGAACTACTTCAATATACTTGCGCTTCGTCAATAATGTAATGATTTCGACGCCCAATGTCTCAAAATAGCAAATCCCTTCTTACTCAAAATACGCGTTGGCTTTCCTCTCAATTCGTTTGTGTTTTCTAATCTACTATTTTTCACCTCGCTCTTTCATCAGCTTTTGTTGGGATGATACTTCAAAGGGCTAAAGTATCATTTAGAGATGATACTTTGCTTCTATGGGGATGACACATGGCCAAATTCATGGATGTCGATGTTTAATAGCTCAAATTGAAGACCCGCGTACACAGCGTTCTACGTGGGCTTTTTCCTATGATCGATTATGTTTTTTCCAATATACAATACTAAACTCATAAATTTTAACATAAAATCAACGCGATTTAAGCAAAAGAGATACTTCAAATAGTTTATTTTACATGAAAACACTTGATCTATATGTTTACATGGCTCATCGCAAGATTTTAGGGCGAAATACTTACATTTGGGGCGGTTTCTGGTACCCGTTTAGGGAAATAAATAGTTGCGCCCTGCAACCTCTGCTCCCAGCCGTCGCTCCGTTGCTGTCAGTGTATTGTCGGACGTTGTGCAGGTTGGTTATGTCCCACACTGTCCTCTAGCACGGAGCTCAACAAGTAGCTGCTGCTACCGGCCCCAGGCAAGGAAGCTCGGCTCGACGCAAAGCCTGCTCATTAGTGTCTCCTATCACTGGTTCCGTGACGATTCATTCTCGAAGATCGAGCCGGTTACTTCATTGATGGGACGTTATTTCTTTTTAAATAAAACTTATAAACTGAATTTAACATGGTTCCCTTTTAACAGTGTTTTTTTCTCGAAATGTTAACATTAGATGAACGGACAATTTCTCAACCAGATTGAGCTTGAAGAATTTTAACGGAAGATATTAAAGGTCGTGAGTTAGAATCTAGTTACCTGTTGCTATATGAATCCTCCTAATTGATGCTATTTGATCTTTAGTTCGATGCTTTTGAAGGGTTTCCCGTACTACTGGCAATAGGAATTACATTGCCGGATACCCTTCTATAATTTTCACCCTCTTCTGTTCCCTTGTGCATCCTTGATCCGTCGAGGGAGTCCCTCACTGCCCCGCCGCTGCTAAGCTGCTTCCAACAACGCTCATAAACTGCCCGGAAATAGACATCTCCTGCAGGAAGCAGGTCACAGTCCCAGTCAAGGCCAGACCTAGTAACGTGCTGCTAAAGGCTGTTAGGGGTGCTGTTTTGAAGGCTGTTGAGAGTCCGTGGGGACGATAAGTCAAGGAAGAGAGGCTATTGAGAGGTCATGAAGACGACATGTTAAGGGAAATGCTGATGGGCCATGATGACATTATGTTGAGAGGGACTGTTGAGGGGACGAGAGAACGAGAAGCTAAGGGCGGATTTTAAGAGGCCATGAGGACGATATGTTGAGGGGTTGGTGAGAGACACTGAAGACGAAATGTTAAGTGTGGCTTTTAAAGAGCTGTAGGAACGGTAGGTTGAAGGAAACTGTCACGGGACAACGAGGATGATATGTTGACAGGAGTTGTTGATGAATCACGAGACCGCTGTTAAGTGGGCTTTGGGGAGCCGCGTGGACGATATATTGATTAACCATGAAAACGAAAGGTTGAAACGAAGTGTACGATATGTTCAAGAAGACTGTTACGGGGTCGTGATAACGATATGGTGAGAGGACTGTTGAAGTGCCCGAGGATGACATGTTGAGGGACCATCAGGACAATAGGTTGAAAATGCTGTCGAGACGCCGTGTGAACGATATGTTGTGGTAAGGATGTTGAAGAAGTTGTTGAAGGGCTGATGAGTGGCTGTCAAGAGGCCGTGATGACAACATGATGGGAAGCTTAGAGGAGAATCTGTTGGAGAGGGGCTGTTGAGGGGCGGTTAGATCGATATGTTGATGGGTCGTGCGGACGATGTGTTGAGAGCCCGACCGAGAGAACAAGATATTGAGGGAACGATGTGTAGAAGGAATGTTGAGGGACCGTAAGAACAATATGTCGAGTAATGTTGTTGAGGGCTGCGAGGACGGGGAGACTCTCACGGGACGGTGAGGATGATATGGTTAGGGGATTTTTGAGGATCTACGAGGACGACACTTTGAGAGACCATGTGGACGATAGGTTGGGAAGGGGCTTCTGAAGGGCTGTGAAATTGATATATTAACGGAATAGTCGAGGCCGTGAGAGAGCTGTTGTGAGACCGTGAGGGCGATACGTTGAATGGGCTGTTGAGGCCGTGAGAGAGCTGTCGTGAGACCGTGAAGGCGATACGTTGAATGGGCTGTTGAGGCCATGAGAGAGCTGTTGTGAGACCGTGATTGCGATACGTTGAATGGGCTGTTGAGGCCGTGAGAGAGCTGTTGTGAGGCCGTGAGGGCGATACGTTGAATGGGCTGTTGAGGCCGTGGGAGAGCTGTTGTGAGACCGTGAGGGCGATACGTTGAATGGGCTGTCGAGGCCGTGAGAGGGCTGTTGTGAGGTCATGAGGGCGATACGTTGTGTTAGGCTGTTGAGGCCGTAAGAGGGTTTTTACGAGGCGTGAGGACGATACGTTAAAGAGACCTGTTGAGGAGTCGTGCGGACGATATATTGAGAGATTGCTGGGCCATGCGGACGAAATATTTAAGTTGGCTGTTGACGGGCCGTCGGGACGATATGTTAAGGGAGGCTGTTGTTGGTCCAGAAGGAAGTTATGTTTAGAGGAGCTTTTGATGGGTCATGAGTACAATATATTGTTGAAGTACTACGAGAATGACATGCTAAGCTGTGCTGTTGAGGAGCAATGAAGACGACATCATATGGAGGTGATGATGACCCGTCAGGACGATATGTTGATGGGCTGTAAGAACGAATGTTGAGAGATCGGTTGAGAGGCCATGAAATCAACATGTATTTTAGCTTGTAAGACGATGCGTTGAGGGGGCTATTAAGGGACCATAGAAGCAACATGTTGAAGGGCCGTAAGGACAAAATATTGAGGGACCGTGATGACAGTATGTTCTAGGGCGGTATTGAGGACGACCTGTTGATGGAGCTGTTTAGGGGCCGCGCGGACGATATTTTGAGGCTGGCTGTTGGAGAGCTGTGTCTACAATGGCTTACAAGTGTAGGAAGACAACAAAAGACATATTGGCCCAAACTAGGTTGTCTTTTGATAGAAAGAAGATTAGCTCTGAAGTAGAGCGTCTAAGAGAGCTTTATGAGCAATTTCTGTTTCAAAAACATCAAGAAATGGAACGGTTTAGCTATTTATCGTCGATTTATGTAGAATTTACTAGCTGAGACCTAAACGTTTCGATCATTTTGCTCTTTACCACCTCCGCTGGAAGTTTGTTCCATTCTTCGACAACTCTATACATGAAAAAAATGCGCGTGATGTCGAGTGAGAGATGTTTCCCAACGATTTTCAATCCATTGTTCCTAGTCACTTCGTTCGAATCTAGGGTAAAAAGGTTCGCTCGGTCGATGTTTTCCTTACCCTTCATAATCTTCCATACTTCGATCATGTCGCCTCTGACACGAAGTTTCTCTAGCAAATAAAGATTGAGTTCACGTAGCCTGTCTTCGTACGATTTATTCCGCAGCGAAGGGATGAGTTTGGTAGCTCTACGCTGAACCTTTTCTAATTCAATAACGGATTTTCTAAGATATGGAGACCAAAATTAAACGGAATACTCGATATGCAGTCTAGCAAATGTATTGTATAACTTGATCACACTGTGTTGATTTTTGTACGAGATAGTGCGGGATATCATACCTATCATTTTGTTGCCTTTCTTGGCGGCATCGTTACATTGCTTGTTACTTTTTATGTCGTTACTGAAGATGACTCCTGAATCTCTCTTTTCAGTAACAGGAATGACTTTCTTTCCGGACATAGAATATTCGTGCTTGAGGTTAAGAGGACCTATGTGCATAACTTTACAATTAATTACATAAAAATTCCATTTGCCACTTTTCTGAACAGTCAACAATTTTGTTCAAGTCTAGTTTGATCTGCTGGCACTCAAGTACGCTTTGCACTTTTACTTCTATCTTAGTATCGTCTGAAAACTTGTCAATGTTTGAGAATACGCTGCTATCGAGATCGTTAACGAATAGAGTAAAGAGAGCAGGACCTAGAACGGATCCCTGAGGCACGCCCCAGGAGGAGGAAGCGCCGTTAAGTACAACTCGCTGCCGTCTGTCCGTATGCCAGCATTTTATCCAGTTGTTAAGCTCGCCTTGAATACCTATGCTGTGCAATGTACTAGTTTGGCGCTTGTGAGGGACTTTATCAAAGGCTTTTTGAAAGTCAAGCTAAATGATATCGATTGGAGATTTGGCGTCGTGGATTTTGATTATTTTCTTGAAAAAAGTAGTAGGTTTGTAAGACTAGAACTGTTGTATCTAAAACCATGCTGAAAGTCGCCAATTAATTTGTTTGATTCTAAGAATTCTGTAATTTTATCCGTTATCAAACTTTCCATCAATTTGCCAATGACTAAGGTAAGACTAATTGGACGGTAATTTCCGGGCCACTTCTTGTCCTTTTTTTCTTAAATTAGGGTAACATTGGTCTCTTTCCATTTAGAGGGGCAGGTGCCATTTGTGAGAGATTGGGTGAAATTTTTTGATAAATGTTCGGCAATTTCGTTTTTTGTCTTTCAGAATTCTGGGATGAATTTGGTCTGGACGTGCAGTCTTTGTGATTTTAAATTTATCTTTATAATTAATAACTTCGGCATGGGAAACGTTCACTGTCCTGAGGGTTTCAATTCGTCTTTCCCCTATGATATCCTAAGGATTAGTAATATCCTGATTCTCTTACGTAAATACAGAACAAAAGTATTCATCAAGTAGGGCACTCATTTTGGTATCGTCTGTTTCTAGCTCACCAACATCGTTTTTGAGAGAACCAAATACTGATCTTGAATTTTTTTGGCTTGACACATAACAAACAAATTGTTTTGGATTAGTTTTGGCATTGGTGGCAATTTTATTTCCATTATCTTTCTACTTACGTTTCTGGGCCCTCTTTAGATCTCTTCTGCTGATGTTGTAATCATTTTTTGCTTCGTCGTCATGTGGATGTTCCTGTTCTATCGAGTGCTTTGCTTGCTTTCGTGACTGAAGGCGCCGCAGTTCTCCTTTCCAGTACTTAGGCTGATTGACTGCTGTTCCGCCGGTTTTGGCGCGGGATATGCTCATATTCAACATTTCCAAGTGCAGTCAAGGAATTGTTAAGCGATTGGTTGACATCTTGTCCGAAGGTTATATTTACTGGCGCCATTGACTCTTTTAGGCCATCAAAGTTAGCTAATCCAAAGCTAGGGACTTTTTCACAGTTTGTTGACGTTCTCAACTCAAGCTCCATCAAGTAGCGGATACAGTTGTGGTCGATAGTTCCGAGCGGTTCCCACTTCGACGTTCGTGGGAGGAATATAGGATATCAAGATTATTGCTACCTCTTGTAGGTGTCTTCACCATTTGGGTCATGAACTTAACGTTTACGAAATCAATCAGACGTTGGCCGGTTGCAGTGCATTCGTTTGTTTCCCAATCAATGTCAGGGATATTGAAATCTCCGAGCACAAAACTGTGCTGTGTTGTGGCGACATTGACAAGGGTGTTGTAAAGATCGATATCATCTGCCACCTTGCTTTTTGGGGGACGATAGACGAGAGTGATTTGCCATATTATATGTTTACCGACTACTTTGATTGATACCATGTCGTGTCTGCTTTTTGGAATAGTGACTTCTAGTATTTGTAGGGTGTTTTCCACAAGAAACAGCACTCCACCGCCCTCTCGGCCTTGTTTATCTTTATGAAATAGTGAGTAACCAGGAAGAGTAAATTCGCCTATATAATAACTGGTGCTCAATTTCATCCACGATTCTGTGATTGCTATTATGTCGATACTTTCATTCATTGCAAGGATACCTAATTCTTCGATCTTGTCTCGAAGACTTCTAGCGTTCACATAGTAACATTTGAGAGTTCCGTTGGTCACATTGACATGATTTTCTTGACTTTTACTGATTCTTCTTTGAGGCCTTGTGTCGGAGCCCAGACGATCGTTTACGTTTACGCGGGTTGTACTAGCGGAGCAGCGACTTCTGCCTCTAACTTGGACTGGATTGACGACAGGAACTTTTTTGCGAGGACCATCGGTGATGTTTTGATGGGTTCCTGTATCGGTTGTGTATCTAGTGTTGGCACGGGTGGTGGCCGTTGGGTCATTCCGTCGGGCACTGCTGGCGGAGTTGTGGGTTGGATATCGAGCGCGTTTTTTGACTTGTTTTCGGTGGAAAGACCAGCGCCGATGTTTTTAAGGATGTTTTCGAAGGTATTGAGTCCGTACTTGTTTATGCGAGCCTTGTTGGTGATTCTGTTGAGGTTATAGTACTTTGGATCGATCATCATATCCCAATGATTAGAGAATGGGATTTTCTGAGTTACACAGAATGTTGCTAGGCGATTGCTTAGTAAAATCATCTTGCTTAACTTGTATCTACTTTGGTTGGGATGGGGCAGGATACCAGTGACATGGATGTTCGCGTTTGAGCTTTTGGCATTGGTTAGCATGGTTTCATACCTTTCCCATGTCGATTCCGTCCGCGACACGTCTTTAGCTCCGACTTGTAGGATAATTCGTTTGGAAGAATGTATTTTTTCCTTTTTGATTATGCCTTCGACCTCGTCAATTTTCAAGTCGGCTTTGCCGAGTATTTTCAGTTGAATTCTCCCTTTTTGCTGGTTTGATTTGAAGGTGGTGACATTGTAGTCACCAATCACAATAACTACCTCTGTATTCTGAGAGTCCATTTCATCAGGCACTACATCAAATCGGTTACGTGTGTTGGGTCGAATGTGGTGAGGATGTGGCACAACGTGTGTTGCACTGTCGCATCTTGGTTGCCTCCTGCTTACAATAGTTGTGTAAAGTGACTGAGTTTCCTATCGATTTGATGCTGTCATTTGTCTCTGCGTCTAGAGTTGTAAGCTTCGTGGCCAATTCGGAGTCTAGGTGCACTTGAAGTTCTTTCATTTGATTTAGGGTGTCCTCAGTAGTTTCTTTGACTGCTGCTTGTTCACTGTTCATCAGTGAACTAGCAGCAGTGAGCTAGCAACCGGGTGTCCATGTTGACTGTCTTTGTTTTGGACGAGTTGTTGGAGGCATGACTGAGTAGGGCCTTTAGTTGTTTGATTTCCTCTGCCTCTTGTTTGATCTCCTTTGCGTGTTGACATAGTTTGCAGCGTGGTCTTGCATTCTCCATTTGAGGGATCACTGCGCAAATTTCTGGCAGGGCTAGAAGAACTATCGCAAACCATTAGTTTGGCGGCGTACAATTGGTGGTATATGCCACATGCTAACTTAGTTTGACCCATCTTGGGCTGGTAAAGATTACCGGTGGGAAAATGGACCTTCTGCTTGAGTTTTATTTTTATGGTTTCTTGGAGACAGCAGTGAGGATGATAAAGTGAGGGAGGCTGTTGGGGATTCGTGAGTACAATATGAGGGGAGGAGCTTTTGAGAGGCAATGAGATCAATATGTTGAGGAGCCTGTTGAAGGGCTGAGAAGACTATATGCTCATAGAGCTATTGAGGAGCCAAGAGAATGGTAGGTTGAGGTGCTGTTGAGGGGCCGTGAGGACGATATGTTGAGGGGAAGCTGCTGGAAGCACGGGAAGACGATAGGTTGAGAGGTCTGTTGAGGTACCGCGATTACAATATGTGGAGGAGGCAGTTGAGGCCGTGGAAACAATATGCTGAGGGTGGCTATTGAGAGACGATGAGGACGACATGCTGGAGGGCAGTTGAGGAGCTATAAGAACGATTCATTGAAGGATCTCTTGATGGGTAGTGAGGAAAATTTATTAACGAGGGCTGTTGAGCGGCCGTGGTGAATATGTATTGAGGGGTTGTTGAGGTCCGTGCAGACGAATGTTGAGGAGGCTGTTGAGGGGCAATAAAAATAATAGATTGAGGTGAGATATGTTGAGGGGTGTCTGGCTGTTGAGGGGCCGTGAGGACAAGATTTTATGTTATTGAGAGGGCATGATGGCTGCTGCTAAGATGTGGCAACAACGATGTGTTGAAGAGTGAGGACAACATGTTGGCAGGGTCAGTTGAGGGCCTGCGAGAACAATACATTGGGAGAGGGCTGTCGTGGGTCTGTGATGACGATATTTTGAGGGGGGGGCAAGCTGATGTAAGGCGTGGGAATAATCTGTTGAGGGGGTTGTTGAGAAGTCATATGACAACATTTGAGGTGATAGTGAGGGGCGTAAAGGAATTAAGGGCGATCAACAATATCTATGTTAGAATACAGTGTGGCTCTGAGCTGTCGAAGAGACCACAATTATTAGTCATTAACTTCACGCGTAAAGGAATACGTGTTTTCTGCTTGAATAGGAATTGAATTAGGGTCCCAAGTTTTTGGTTAGGAAACTGGCTTACAATAATGTAAGCATTATAAAAATACATTTAGCGCTCTGCACACGAGAACGCTTTTACATGTTGATATTCATGTTATTGAGATATTAAACAAAACGAGTATTTTTTATGAAGTATCATGAAATTAATTTCCAATCGTAATATCGGAGCGCAACAACTACACATGAGGTATCTTTCTTGTAATATGAGAGCACAACAGCTACACACGAGGTATCTATCCAGTAATATCAGTTCACAATAGCTACACATGAGGTACCTTTCATGTAATATCGGGGCACAATAGCTACACATGAGGTACCTTTCATGTAATATCGGAGCACAATAGCTACACATGAGGTACCTTTCATGTAATATCGGAGCACAATAGCTACACATGAGGTACCTCTCATGTAATATCAGATCACAATAGCTACCCATGAGGTACCTTCCATGTACTATCGGAGCACAATAGCTACCTATGAGATACCTTTCATGTAATATAGGAGCACAATATCTACACATGAGGTACCTTTCATGTAATATCGGGGCACAATAGCTACACATGAGGTACCTTCCATGTACTATCGGAGCACAATAGCTACCTATGAGATACCTTTCATGTATTATAGGAGCACAAAATCTACACATGAGGTACCTTTCATGTAATATCAATGCACAACAGCTACACATGAGGTATCTTTCTTGAAATATCAGAGCACAATAACTACACATAAAGTATCTTTATTGTAATATCAGAGAACAACATCTTCACATGAGTCATCTTTTTTGTAATAACACAAAACGACAGCTACACATGAAGTATTTTTCCTGTGATATCAGAGCACAATAGAAAAACATGAGGTGTCTTTCTCGTAATAACAGAGAACAACCGCTTAACATGAGGCATCTTTCTTGTAATATCACAGAACAACCGCTACACATGAGAAATTTATCTTATAATATCAGGGCAAAATAGAAACACATGAGGTATCTTTCTCGTAATATCAGAGAATAACAGCTACACATGAGGTATCTTTTTTATAATATCAGAGAACAACAGCTACACATGAGGTATCTTTCTTGTAATATCAGAGAACAACAGCTACACATGAGGTATCTTTTTTATAATATCAGAGAACAACAGCTACACATGAGGTATCTTTCTTGTAATATCAGAGAACAACAGCTACACATGAGGCATTTTTTTCATAATATCAGAGAACAACAGCTACACATGAGGTATCTTTCGTGTAATACCAGAGCTCAACAGCTACACGTGAGGTATCTTTCTTGTAATATCAGAGAACAACAGCTACACATGAGGTATCTTCCTTGTAATCGTCCACGATGTTTGGTTCTACGTGCCAGGTTCGATCCTTCCTGGCTCCACGCGAGGAGGGGAGCAAGGCATCTATGATCTAGCTCCTAGACTGGCTCATAGATGCCGACCATGAACATGTCACCCGAGTGTGGTGCCCTGGGGAGAGTTGCTGGCACTCAGTTGCTAGCACTCAGTTGCTGACACTCAGTTGCTGGCACTCAGTTGCTGGCACCCAGTTGCTGGTACTCAGTTGCTGGCACTCAGTTGCTGGCACTCAGTTGCTGGCACTCAGTTGCTGGCACTCAGTTGCTGGCACTCAATTGCTGGCACTCAGTTGCTGGCACTCAGTTGCTGGCACTCAGTTGCTGGCACTCAGTTGCTGGCACTCAGTTGCTGGCAC
>SDVV010011499.1:0-15822 GCA_016164225.1 Gammarus roeselii | reverse complement strand
CATATCGGTGGCCTGCTGTCACACAACCATCACGGGGGCCTGCTATCACACGACCATCTCGGGGGCCTTCTATCATACAACCATCTCGGGAGCCTGATAACACGCAACCACCTCGGCATCTTGCTGTCACACAACCATCTCAGGGGTCGGCTATCGCACAACTATCTCGGCGGTGTGCTGTCACACAACCATCTCGGAGGCCTGCTGTCACACAAGCATCTGGAGAGCCTGCTATCACACAAACATCTCGGGGGCCTGTTATCACACAACCATCTCGGGGGCCTGCTATCACTTAACCATCTCGGACTATGCTATCACACACTCATCTCGGGGGCCTGCTGTCACACAACCATCTCGGGGGCGTGCTATCACACAACCATCATGGGGTCTGCTAACACACAACTATTTCAGGGACCTGCTACCACACAACCATCTCGGTGGCTTACTGTCACACAACCATCTCGGGGACCTGCTATCACACAACCATCTCGGGGCCTGTTGTCACACAACCATCTTGGGAGCCTGCTGTCACACAACCATTCCGGGTGCCTGCTATCACACAACTATCTCGCGGCCTGCTGTCACACAACCATCTAGGGAACCTGCTATCACACAACCATATCCCGGGCTGCTATCACACAACCATCTCGAGGGCCTGCTGTGACACAAGTATCTCGGGGGCCTGCTATCACACAACTATCTCTGGGCCTGCTATCACACATCCATCTTGGGCGCCTGCTATCACACAACCATGTCGGGGGCATGCTATCTCACAACCATCTCGGTGGCTAACTGTCACACAACCATCTCGGGGTCTGCTATCACACAACCATCTCGGGTGCCTGTTGTCACACAACCATCTCGAGGGCCTGCTGTCACACAAACATCTCGGGGGCATGCTATCACACAACCATCTCGGGGCCTGCTATCACACGACCATCTCGGGG
Source organism: Gammarus roeselii (assembly GCA_016164225.1). Taxonomy (NCBI): domain Eukaryota; kingdom Metazoa; phylum Arthropoda; class Malacostraca; order Amphipoda; family Gammaridae; genus Gammarus; species Gammarus roeselii. Next base: position 14,875 of record SDVV010011499.1, on the reverse strand, counting down.
GCCTGCTGTCACGCAACGATTTCGTGGGCCTGCTATCACACAACCATCTTGGGTGCTGCAATCACACAACTATCTCGGAGGCCTGCTGTCACACAAGCATCTGGAGAGCCTGCTATCACACAAACATCTCGGGGGCCTGTTATCACACAACCATCTCGGGGGCCTGCTGTCACACAATCATCTCGGGGGCCTGCTATCACTTAACCATCTCGGACCATGCTATCACACAACCATCTCGGGGCCTGCTGTCACAACCATTTCGAGGGCCTGTTTTCACACAACCATCCCGAAGGGTGCTATCACACAAGTATTTCGGGAGCCTACTGTCATACAACCATCTCGGGGGCCTGCTATCACACAATCATCTCGGGGGCTCGTTGTCACACAACCATCTCGGAGCATGCTGTCGCAAAACCTTCTCGAGGGCCTGCTATCACACATCCATCTTGGGGGCCTGTGATCGCACAACCATCTCGGGGGCCTGCTATCACACAACCATCTCGGAGGCTGATATCACACAACCATTTCGGGGGCCTGCTGTCACACAACGCTCTTGGTGGCCTGCGATCACAACCATATCGGGGGCCTGATGTCACACAATCATCTCGGGGGCCTGCTATCACACAACCATCTCGGTGACTTACTGTCACACAACCATCTCGGGTGCCTGCTGTCACACAACCATCTCGGAGGCCTGCTCTCTCACAAACATCTCGGGGGCCTGCTATCACACATCCATCTCGGGGGTTGCTATCACACAACCATCTTGTGGGCCTGCTATCACACAACCATATCGGTGGCTTACTGTCACACAACCATCTTGGGTGCCTGCTGTCACACAACCATCTCGGAGGCCTGCTCTCTCACAAACATCTCGGGGGCCTGCTTTCACACAACCATCTAGGGGGCTGCTATCACACAACCATCTCGTGGGCCTGCTATCACACAACCATATCGGTGGCTTACTGTCACACAACCATCTCGGGTGCCTGCTATCAAACAACCATCTCGTGGGCCTGCTGTCAAACAACCATCTCGGGGGCCTGTCATCACACAAACATCTCGGGGGCCTGCTATCACACAACCATCTTGGGGGCCTGCTGTCACACAACCATCTCGGGGGCCTGCTAACACACAGCCATCTCGGGGGCCTGCTATCACACAACCGTCTCAGGGGCGTGCTGTCACACAACCATCTCGGGCGCCTGCTATCACACAACGATCTCGGGGGTCTGATATCAAACATTCATCTCGGGGGCCTGCTATCACACAACCATTTTGGGGGCCTGCTGTCACACAACCATCTCGAGGGCCTGCTATCACACAACCCTCTCGGGGGCCTGCTATTACACGACCACCTCGGGGGCCTGCTGTCCCACAATCATCTGGAGGGCCTGCCGTCACACAAACATTGCGGGTGCCTGCTATAACACAACCATCTCGGGGGCCTGCTGACACACAACCATCTCGCGGGCCTGCTGTGATACAACCATATCGGTGGCCTGCTTTCACACAACCATCTCAGATGCCTGCTATCACACAACCATTTCGAGGGCCGCCATCACACAACCATCTCGGGATCTGCTGTCACACAACCGTCTGGGGGCTTGCTATCATTTTCCGACTGTCTCAAACATCGATAAAATTAATTCCCAGGTGTTATGCACATGATATTGACGGAATATTTTAATAATCATATTCACATAGGGAAAGGTTTGCACCCAATCAATGTACGTGGATGTGACAAAACGTGGATTGCTAATCAATACACATTTATCATTAGTTAATACTCTGAGATTTGTACCTAACACTCCCAGTTGGTATTACGTGATACTCACCAACGTGAATAATGTAGAAAACGCTCTTCCACCAACCTTTATCCAACGGTAAGGTGGTCACGCCCTCCGTTTTGGCTCGTCTGTGACCAGCAGTGTTACAGTTCAGGGCTCCCATGTTCATTGCGCTTTGTGCGACCATCATTGTTATCATAAACGGATCTTGGTGTAAAATGCTCTGAAACCTGACACAATAACCGCGTGCAAAATGCTAGAGAAAACAAACAAGTAAATGAAGTTAGTGATCATTATCACGTTGAACTGTAAACGACTGACGGAATACGATCCTAATAAATTGTTTTTCTTCGATGAAGTCTCAGCAACCTCGAAATGGATCATGATATTATGTCTCGCAACAAACTTATTGCATTTGCGCATCAGCCATCAATTATGATCAGCCCCCATTTGGTGTCGGGAGAACTATTCCCTTGAACCCATCCATTCGGTAAGAGATGTGCATCACGGAGCTTGGTTCTCGAGCGGCTACAGTGTTTGAGAGGCTGTCGCTATTTTCCCTAAATGGAAGGAGTAACCGTAGAGGATACTCAGCTGATACTTACACGGAGATTGGTCAGACTGGCACAGGGTGAATACAATGCGGCCCTGAATCGGTCAACTATCTCTGGATCGGGATTGGTTGTACTGAAATAATAAAAGATATATCAATGTAATCTATCTTCTTGTTATAAAAATTCACGTGCCTATCCTCCACTACAGCTAGTAGAGCAAATATGAGTATCTGAAAAATGTTCTCTTCACCAGCTGAAATAAGGAGTATATTTCGAGCACCCGGACGAAAAAAAATCACTTCAAGTTTGGACTTCACAGGAAAAAATAGATTAGCCATACGGTTATGATCTTGTATGCTATTTTATGCCTGGTGCGGTTAGTTTGAACAGTTATGCACATTACCGATAGAGGACGCTCTCATTTTGGTCATATCACAATTTCAGAAAATTCCCATTTGCATCGCAGAAAAACATCCATCATGCTATGTCAAGAAACTGAATATAATATCGAATAAACTTTGTCCTATGAATTTGAGTTAGAGTGGCTAATTATTATTTTATAGCTAATTTTCCTTTGTAACACACATTTGCTTTTGCCCGCGTGAACTGCTAATGCAGTCCGGTTGAATTTTATTTTTAGGGTAATTCCTATGTTAAAAATAATTGTTACTCGTGCTAAATACTAATCAAAAATGAACCAAAGTTTTAGCTCACGTTCTTATTGGGAAGTCGGCCATCACGAACCTATTTGACAGGTTAGAATTTCAATCTCAATTCGAAGGGTTAATTAAATAACTGAAATACAGAGGAATCTATTGGGAATATCGGTCAGGTCAAACATGGTAGAGGAGAATTTCAAAACTTTATCTGGAACTTTGTACCTACGCATCCATAATGAAACAAAAATTAGAGTGGAATCCATTACGAAATAGCAGTATCCAATCGCAACCATATCAAATTATGTATTCAATGCTCTCATCGAACTATCAATCAATGGCAATGGTGAACACAGTGCAATCACAACTTTACTGAACAGGAGAAACATGGATGACAATGAGTAACAATGCAAAGAATGTATTACTATGAATTACAAAGTTTGATGAATCGACTGCCACAATTAATTCCTACGCGAATGTAGATGACAAATATGATCATCACGATGATGCGCATTCGGACGCAGATATATCACGGCAACATTATGTATACACATAAGGCAATATAACCAATTAGTTATGGTACCAACTTGATAAACATGACGGAAAAATTATACATGAATCGGCGTCTTTCTTCAATCTACCACTACTGTATCCTCAATGCTCTCTCTATTGGGTCCGAACGAGCAATCGGAGAGCAAAATATGTTATTATGTGAGTAATATCGGCATTTTTTATATTTACACTGAACTCTAGCTTATACGATGGAGATACAGAGACTAGGTTGGAAGTAAAAGAAAGGGCTGTGGCTGACGGTGAGGCACATCTCACACTCTTCTACTACACGCACAAGCAAGCAAACTTAATCCTTGACCAAGAAGGGTTCGGCCAGGAATCCCGCAACACACACTTCCGGCCACGAGTGAGCTCCGAAGTGATTGTTAGGCTCCCCCCTGCTGCGTATTAGTAACCGGGCCCTCCCCAACCCCCGTCCATACCGTCGCTTAAAGAGACGCCAATGACGAGCAAGCAAATCAGGGCTGCGTCAAAACTCATCTACTCACCCCTATCCATTGGACGCTCACTCGCTACCATCACACTTATGTCTCTAATCCCTAACGCCTGCTTCAAGCTATCAATTAACGGAAAACTTCAGTCTTCCTCTGTGCCTATAACCTCCTCACCATCACCGTTCTAATTTGAATGAAGCCATTATTGATCCTATATTTCAGCGCCCCACATGGCTCAGCTCTGTGTAGCACAGTCAACGCATAAAAGCCGCTTCTTGCTTCTATACCTAACATCCACTAGTGCAATCTTCTCCACATGAAAGTTCAGGTACTTTTAGCACTGAACTTCCTCTGATAACCCCTTATTACTTTACTTTTACCCTCGTTTACATTCACTTTTATTCGCTCACGCACTCTACCATACCTCGACTTTAGCCTACACAATTTCTCCTCCGAATCTGCCACTAGCTCCGTAATATCCCTAGACCATAACTGACAATTGACAACTTCACCCATTTGCTCACGACAGCTTAAAACTTCGTTCCATTTTCCTCGCGGTTTCACCCCCGTAACCACGCATTCCACGTAGAGGTTGAACAGGACAGCAGACACAACGTAACTTTTTTTTGTTCCACAGTGAACCAAGCGTTCACCTTCCTCCCCATGCTGACTCATGCTCTGTTTCCAACATAGAAATTATTGACCTATTCCAACATATTATTGCTTACTCTACTCTATACATACGTAGCACCCTTCATAGCTCTTCCCTGTCGACCCTATCGTTAGCCTTGTCCAGATCAATGAAGGCCCAGAACACAATCATCCAATAATTAATGTAAGCGACGTCGCAATGCAAAATATGATCGGCACACCGTCAACCACTCCTGAAGCCACACTGGTCCTCGCCAATTGCACAATCTGTACAACCCTCTTGATTAGAACTCTTCCGTACAACTTACCGATAAAATAAACAAACTGATACTTCTCGAGTTGGCAGCATACATTTATATCTTATTTTTCATTTTAGAGCGCAATAATGCAAGCACTGCGACACTCAATAGGCACCACGCCTGACAAAAAAAACAGATTCAGTAGCCCCACAAGCTATTCGACTATCGTTACTTCATCCCTTATTCATGCATTCCGTAGCAGCGCCGTAAAAAAAAATTGAGATTTTCCTGCTTGTTCCATTTCTACCGCATTCTACATATCTTCCTTATTGATGTCTTACTCTAGCAGAGATCGTATATTCTTCATTCATGAATTTGAACAAATTTTCAATTTGAGCTTCATAATCACATCCAAATCACAAACAGTTTTTTTTTCACATTTCGATTATGCACGAAACAGTAGTAATTATAAAAAATATCATGTTAGAGTACCTGACCAGATCGGTATCAATACATTCTATTTTGAATCGCATATCTATGTAAGCCGTTATAACAATTTCGCATTTTTCATTTTAATTTATCTATTTTCCGTTCCCTATTGTTCAGCTGCAGCATCATTTTGATGATAGTAGGCGGGTGTGTCTGTCAGCTGTCCGTGCTTTTGCTTGAATTTTAGCTTCAAATTTCGTTTGAAAGTCTGGAATTAGTTATTTCTGTTGTTGTAATCTCTAGCCGAGCCATAACGAGCACGAAGTCGTGCATGATAACACTTGTTAGGATTCAGTACAATTCAGCGTTCTATTGTTTTCCTTGTTCGATGCCGGATGTGATCATTAACTACGCTTAGTTGGACGAGAAATATTTCTTTCATACTTTGATATCCATCATATTTCATTTATGGCAGATTTGAGTTCTCAACTACGTGCAAATACTTTCAGAATTCAGGAGTGATATGTGAAGTGGCCGTCAAGTATAATTCGGCCATGCATTTATATCATCTGTCTTCCCGGAGCAGTGACAAGGGCAGAAATTAATACTGATTTTCAAATAAAATGAAATTCTTAACCCCGCCGCATATATCAAATTTGTTTTGCTTGTGTTAACCCCATTAGGCACGCGTGGTGTTTAAAATCCTACTCAAAACGAATACTGGATCATATCTCTTCAATGTGCCAACACATGTTGCTTCCTTTCAAGCTATACTTCAATTCAATGCAGGTGTTTGATGAGAAAGTGCACAACGATGCAGTTCACTAACGGTAATCACACGACGGATAATTTAATTTGATAAACCAGAACGTTGTTTGATACAGTAATCATTTTTGTTTATTAACACAACTCGTCAAGATCCAAGGTAACATCACTCTGCAGACGGTCATTTTGAGATCATTATCGATGGACCTAGTTATTTTAGAGTCACGTACAAGATAAAATCCAAGGACGTTTTTGGGTGATTATCATCGAATACATGGTAAAACAAATTAGTAAATTTGTTTTGTACATAAAGAAGTTTACTTCCAAATTCAAATACGGTAAGTTGTAAACATGGATACATAATGATTTGTATGTCCCTACACATTGTAATGTATCATTGTCAAGCCCCATAATTATATATCAAAATTTACATCGACATATATTTGACAACTATTCCGTTAATCATTGTCGATCTACAGTAGAACAATCTCCCACAGATTGTATCGAATGGAAACCTTACTACTTCTTCCCTTGGGCACTCTAATCTAATGCAATTATCATCGTATGCCGTCAGGATCTAAAAACCGCATCAAAGCTATAATCATTCTTGAAATGGGCTGCTTTCAAACGAAAGACCACATCAAGATTGGTAGTGGATTGGTCAACCTCATCATCTAGTTACGAAATTATTGAAATTGGGATCATCTGAAAATTGATAAGAAATGTTAAAGTGACGTTTTTTTTTTTGCATCCCCCTCCATTTTGGTGTAAAACATCTGCAAGCTAACAAAGAGCCACGGATACACTTATAGGCAGTTAACAGCAAAATCCAAACAGTGGCCAGATTCTGCGAGGCGAGCCGCGCCCAAAACAGCAGCCCACCTTTCATGCGAAAAATATTTCAGTACACGCGTACTAGCGCCACTTCACTTCAGCTCACTGTCATAACCGGACACGGTCATACCCGGTAAAAATATTTAGGCACACGGGTTTTCGCGCTAAAAAATGTTTCAGCACACGCGCACTTGCGCCACTTCAATACAGCTCAATGTCTCAACAGGACACTGTCATAACCGCTAAAAAATCTGCACAACGTACCCTATAAAAATACGTATGTTCAACCCGCGGGTTGGAGACACGTACTTTTGTCCCGCGGGTTAGAAACATGCACCCCTAATACAATTTAGGCTAGGTAGGAATGGTTCCATTAGAGTGAAAACCAGTCAAATGGAACATTAGTTTGGTTAGTCAACAACTTGTGACTGATATGCCCGTGAGCGAATATGAAAGTGGCTCCTCAGACTGAGGGATGCTACCTACGCATGTTCGCTGTTAAATCCATGGTACCTTAGTTCGGTTGTTGGAACAACTTGAGGCTGATGTGACAATTTGCGGTTATTTAAACTATTATGTAAAATCCCTATAACGCTTGCTGCACAATCCTTTTATTAATTACCATTTACAACAGAAGCATTAGTACATGCAAAAAGTCATCTTCGTATTGTTGACACAAGCAAAAAAACTTGATATATGTGGAAAGGCTTAACAATTTAATTTTATTACAAATCAGTATTCATTTTCCCCCTCGTCGTTGCTCCGGGAGGACAGCTACTTCACATATCCCTCGTGAATTATGAAAAGTATTTGCATGCAGTTGCCAACTCAAAATTTTCCTAAATAAAATATAATGGATATCGAAGTGTAAGATAAATATTTTTCGTCCATCTACGCGTAGTTAATGATCAAATCCGTCATCGAACATGGGAAACAATAGTACACTGAACAGTACTGAATCATAACAAGTGATATCGTGCACAACTTGCGTGCTCGCTAAGGCTTGGTTGAAGATTGCAACAACAGAAAAACCTAATTCCTGACTTCCAAACGAAATTTGAAGCTAAAATTCAAGCAACAGCACAGACAGACACACCCGCCCACTACCATCAAAATGATGCTGCAGCTGAAAGAAAAGGAACGGAAAATAGATAAATTAACATGATGGGAAAAAATGAATTGTTCTCAAGAACTGAGTTACAAAAATGTGAAATTGTTATAACGATTTACATAGGTATGTGATTCAAAATAGAATGTATTGATAAAGATCTGGTCAGGCACTCTAATAGGACATTTTTTTTATAATTACTACTCTTTCGTGCATACTCGAAATAATGTGAAAAAATTAACTGTTTGGGATTTTGATTTGACGATCAAGATTGCATTGAAAATTTGTTAAAACTCCCGAAGGAAATATTACCAATCTCTAATAGAGTAAGACATTACTAAGGAAGATGTGTAGTATGCGGTAGAAATGATACAAACAGGAAAATCCCCAGTTTTTTTACGGGTTTGCTACGGAATGCATGAATAGGAGATGAAGTAAAGATAGTCGAATATCCTGGGGGGGCTCCTGGATTTGTGCTTTTTTGGCAGGCGTGGTGCCTATTGGAAGTCGCAGTGCTTGCATTATTGCGCTCTATAATGACTTATAAGATAAAAGTGTATGCAGCAACTCGAGAAGTATCAGTTTGTTTATTTTATCGATAAGTTGTTCGAGGGAGTTCTAAGCAAGAGGGTTTGAGATAGTACAGATGGTGCAATCTGCGAGGACCAGTATGGCTTGAGGAGTGGTTGAGTCTGCCGATAGTAGTGTAAAGTACTCCAAGACGCGGATAAGAAGGAATTAGATAGGGATAAAAGAGCCGGGCGGGGTAGGGCGCGATGCATGCAACCTTGACTCAACCGGCCCGTACGGGGGTTCGCGCAGAAACGGGGGAGGGCGGGGGCGGAGGATACCGGAACTGGTTTGGTGCCCGAGTCAGCTAACGGACAGGGGGAGGGGGGGAAACCGGAAGAGGAGACGGAAAAAAAAACGGTGGGATATAAGCAGGCTTGCGGCCTTGATTGGCAGTTCTTATATTCAAAACATTTCAATTTTGTAGTGTATTCATGATCTTCATTGTATTTATATAGAAGTTTTTTCTTCTTTAGATAGTTGTAGTGAAGTATATTTGTAGCTCGTTATATATATTTATTCGGTTCTGGTAGGATTAGTGTTATTCCAAATTTCTGGTGGGGCGGGGCGTAGGGATCTAGTGAGGTTATGCGACAAGCTACTCATCGTTGTAGTGTTTTACTTAAGTCATCAGTACACAGAACCCCAGCTTTTTAAGGCCACATACTCTCTGAGACTCATTCTTGACAATGGTACATATGTCTAGATTTTGATTATGTCCAGGATGTGTCTTTGTTCGAAGCTGTTCAGAGACGATGGGTTAACAGATGCGAGATACGTCTGTGGCATCGTATCATGACTGTGTGTTACCTCTAAATTTGTTATTTATCAGTGGTAAATTGCTGAGAAGTGACCTAGTAAATCATTATAGAGTTCATTTATATGACACAGTAGGCTTGGATTTGTACTCCCAGAGGCATAGCATCAAATAGTTCTAGGAATTTATTATAGATTTGAATGGTATGATGGTATAAAATAACATTTTTCACATTAACTCAGCGTAAAATGTCAGTTATTTTCGGTATGACTGTTATGCTAGTATACGATCTTAGTCATGAACCAGATCACGTCGGATTTTGGAGTAGGGTTCATCATCTGGATACGGTAGGATACCCCGTACATAATAGTTAATCGTTGTTGCTTAGGGAGTAGTAGGAAATCTTGTTTAGCTATTATATTTTAGATGTTGGTGTACATTTTGATTTGATATCATAGGAATATATCTGTATTCGATATAAATTCACCTATTTTCATGGGATGTTTGGTATAAAATGCGCTTATTTGGATGTAATGCTTCAAAAATTTGGTGTGTTTCCCCTCTCGACATTGGATTTGGGTCCGGTTCCATATTACCTTGGAATACTATTCTACCGGATTTGTGCTGAGTGTTAGCATTGAAATTCTTCAATAATTGAATGTACATCTTAATTATGTTATCCAATCACAGGTCTTTGCTAGATGCTTATTCCCGCAAGTCATACTTTTATGAATGTTTGTATTTCGTTTGCAGATTAGACACTTAGAAGTTTTCGATTAATCCAGGCTTTTGTTATGAGACTGCGTTCCCATTCAGAATATTTGACTTTTTCGACCATTCACCAGATTCCCTTTAACATTTTTCACTGAAGGTCTGTAATGATGGCCATAATCCTAACTCATTCTAACCAAAATTACCAAGTATTGCATATTATTCCACGTTTCATACTTATGTTATGTATTTTTACTTCGTTGATTTAACCTTCATCCTTATCAAATCTAACCACTTGATCCTGTAGTTTTACTAATCTTTAGCAAATTGTGTGCCCACATTTATATATATATTTTTTTCACTTCGCTTGTTACAAGTCCAGTGATATCGACCAGTCCCGAGTAATGTTAGGTCATCGCTCGTTTGTGGACTTATGTGTTCAAAACGCTTATGTAAGCTTACCCCATACGTCAGTGAGTGTTACGAATGTTAAAGCGTTAGCAAGATTTATGTACGGTTTCACTGTTGGAATATGATTTTTTTTTGTAGTGTTGGACGTTTTGCTCCTACCATTTTCGTCTATTATATCAAATATTGAATAAGTCCACTATAACAATTTTTTCATACAGATCTGCATTGTGAGGTCCACAATCCACAAGATCTAGGATATAAACCATGTCTAATGTGCATGATTAGCGAAATATATATCAATGTACGATAACATCGATCAAATATCGATGAATACAAAAAGGGTTACCATACAATGATGAATACATTATTACCTAGGCCACTTAACCTATTCTATCCAATAGTTATGTATTTTTAATCAAGTTTGATGGTTATGTATGATATTTATATGTATGAATCTCTCCACTAGGGCTGTATATTTATCATATCAAAAGTAGTTGAATACATTTTCTCCAATTTAATCCAGCAAAAAAACATCTGCAGATGTTTGGATTCCAGAATTTATTGATAGCTCTGTTACATGTTCGGATGAGACTCAGCAGGTAAGATCCAAGAGAACTAATGCACTTCAATTTGTTACATTTTTAATGTGGGTCAGTTGTACGTGATGTTAGGTTCAAAAATCTAGTCATTCTAACCAACTTATTCAATAATTATATATTTTCATTCAAGTTTGCTGGAACTGTATGATATTTAGTCATTATCTTGTGCGATGTACACATCAAATCTCTCCCACACGGCTCTATGTTTCGTAGTTTTTCTTCTAATGTCACACACCAGGTACACACATTCACGCTTTGTACGCATATGCAGAGCCGGCCATGGTTTAATGATATCGTACACAGGGATAGTTACCGATACAATGTAGACACACACACACACACACACATTTTGATTGCAAATACAGGATCGGTTAACATCTGAGGCACTTTAACACTGATATATGTTTTTTTCCATTAGAACAAAATCCCTTGTTATTGTTACAAGATATTTATTGTGGACCACCTTCACGTCATGATAGGTGAAAAGAACTAAGCATCTTAACCTATCCTATCCTTTCTATCCAGGTTTTAATGCATTTATTTGTTATTTTTTATCGATTTATGATATATTCATTTTCATCCTCGCCACTTGGCTCAACATTTTTGATCTAGCCTATTCACACCCATCAAAACCTAACATAACCTAACTTTATGTATGGTGTTCAGTCATTGCTATATACATATGAAGCCCTCCAAACGACTCTAAATAACTTTAACATATATGCTATTTATTTTGTTGTCACTCTCGTCCCATATTGGTTAGCAGAGAGGACCCATTTCCAATCTTAGATGGTATGAATGTTACGGGTAATTCATATTATTTTTTATTTTGACACAATTCTACGTCACTTTAACATATTATTCACACCCATCATAACCTGACCTGACCTTACGTACAGTATTCATTCATTGATATATACATATGAACCCCTCCATACAACTCTAAATATCACTCTAACATACATGTTATTTATTTCGTTGTCACTCTCGAGTCATATATGTTACCAGAGAATCCCACATTTTCAAACTTGCATGGATTGAATGCTACAAGTATTTCAAATTTGTATCCAGTTTCATACAAACGGACACATAGTCTCACACCATGTTTTTTCTTAATTTACTTCAATATCTCCGCTTAACTCCACAACCTTTGACAACTTGCATCTCTGAATTTTAATTTTTCTCTTATCCTATATTTTTCTTATCCTTAACGATGACTTCGTTTCAAGATCTGATCGGACGCTAATTTAGATCATACCATTCTGTAACCCATCTAGATCATTTACCTCGAGCTAGGTTTTCTGGCATCATTTCAACCCTTGAAAAAAAAAATTTCTACTGATTTCGAAGATTCGATGTTACCTCCGACTGTCACGATGTTCACAATTCATTACTTAACCTTCGAGTTTAGGATAATATAAACATTTTATTGAGAACATACATTGTTTTTTATATGCATTTATCAGCAATATATACAGACCTTGCTGCCATCATCAATATCATGTACCTAGTTTTTGATATTTAAACAGATTTGTTCGTCATCCAACAGTACTTTTCATCACTATTCTTCAGTATACTCTCAAAATCCATCTTGTACTCCATCATATCTTTGATGCGGATACCGAAGGCTATTCCGTTCCCGTGTGCCAATAAATGTATTACTTCTTCTTCTTAAACCTAATTATTCGAACCTTTTCCAATTCAAAGTCATTCTGAGATTCATCATTGAGAAATTTTGCATACGTTCCAGTTTCTCTTTTGTCCTCAGGTATAATCTGTTGTCCACTACCTCAGCTGTATTACAATCATGATGAAGATTTTACCCTTGGAACATATAATTATCGAGATTTGCTTCTCTTATCCCCTCCCCCTACCCCCCTCCTAAACTTACTTACATACGAATATTCAAGCGTATGTACGTGTTACATGAGTTAAAAATATATAAAACAAATTTAATATTCAAAATTTCAATGAATTTCAAATTTTCGAGGGATGTCGCCTTACTTAAATAGCCAAGTTATCACTGCAAAATACAGACTTGGCCCTGTCATCCCTCGAAAATTTGAAATTTCATTGAAATTTTGAATATTAAATTTGTGTTATATTTTTTTAACTCATGTAACACGTCATACGCTTGAATATTCACATTCACACACGTACTCAGCCCCATACATATACACAGTTGATGACCTAGGTGAGAAATGTTAGGCCAAATGTTTTGCGAAAAAAAAACATGTAATCAACTTATAATAGCTAGCTGGTAATCAAGAATGGAGTCAGTGATACGTTGAGATCAAGCGGAGACACACGTTTCGTCATACACTAAACAAAAAAAATGAACATTCACATCACAAAATTTTGTTTACAAGAGCTGGAAGAAGAAATCTCCGAAGATGATATGAGTCGGTTCGAATAAATATTGACTAGTGTGGAAAATAACAGTTATCTCAGAATGGACAAACAAGAATCAAAAGAGTGGGAGATATCATTCATAAATGTATGCAGGAAAAAATAAGTCTGCTTTGGAAAACTAATGTGGACGCGTTACATTCGTATGTAAGTAAGTTTAGGAGGGGGGGGAGGGGATAAGAGAAGCAAATCTCGATCATTTATATGATCCATGGGTAAAATCTTCATCATGATTGTAATACAGCTGAGGTAGTGGACAACAGATTATACCTATGAACAAAAGAGAAACTGGAGCGTATGCAAAATTTCTCAATTATAAATCTCAGAATGACTTTGAATTAGAAAAGTTTAGAATAATTAAGTTTAAGAAGAAGTAATACATTTATTAAAACACGGGAACAGAATAGGCTTCGGTATCCGCATCAAAGATATGATGGAGTATAAGATGGATTTTGAGAGTATACTGAAATATAGTGATGAAAAGTTCTGTTGGATGACGAACAATGCTGTTTAAATATCAAAAACCATGTATGTGCTTTTGATGATGGCAGCAAGGTCTGTAAATAATGTCAATAAATGTTAATAAAAAACAATGTATGTTCTCAATGAAATGTTTATATTATCCTAAACTCGAAGGTTAAGTAATGAGTTGTGAACATCGTGACGGTCGGAGGTAACATCGAATCTTCGAAATCAGTAGGAAAAATTTGTTTCAAAGGTTGAAATGATGCCAGAAAACTTAGCTAGAGGTAAATGATCTAGATGGGTTACAGAATGGTATGATATAAATTAGCGTCCGATCAGATCTTGAAATGAAGTCAGTGTTAAGGATAAGAAATATATAGGGAAGAGAAAAATTAAAATTCAGAGATGCAAGTTGTCAAAGGTTGTAGAGTTAAGCGGAGATATTGAAGTAAATTAAGAAAAACATGGTGTGAGACTATGTGTCCGTTTGTATGAAACTGAATACAAATTTGAAATATTTGTAGCATTCAATCCATCCAAGTTTGAAAATGGGGGATTCTCTGGTAAGATATATGACTCGAGAGTGACAACGAAATAAATAACATGTATGTTAGAGTGATATTTAGAGTTGTATGGAGGGGTTCATATGTATATATCAATGACTGAATACCGTACGTAAGGTCAGGTCAAGTTATGATGGGTGTGAATAATATGTTAACGTGACGTAGAATTGTGTCAAAATAAAAAATAATATGAATTACCCGTAGCATTCAAACCATCTCAGATTGGAAATGGGTCCTCTCTGCTAACTTATATGGGATAAGAGTGACAACAAAATAAATAGCATATATGTTAAAGTATTATTTAGAGTCGTTTGGAGGGCTTCATATGTATATTGCAATGACTGAACACCATACATA
>SDVV010011498.1:0-15823 GCA_016164225.1 Gammarus roeselii | reverse complement strand
TTCTCCACATGGGAGCCCAGATACTTAAAACACTGAACTTCCTCCAAGAGCTCTCCATTTAGGGTGACACTAATTTTGCTCGCATCGACAGTCCTCGAGCATCTCATTACTTCACTCTTACCCACGTTCACTCGAAGCTTCCTCCTCTCACACACTCTACCAATCTCAGACACTAGCCTACATAGCTTCTCCTCCGAATCAGCAACCAGGGCCGTATCATCAGCAAATAGCAACTGGCTCAACTGCCAACTCCGCCCATTCGCTTCCAAGAGTTCCAAGCCACGACCCAGCACACTCGCGTTCACCTCCCTGACCACTCCATCCATATAGAGGTTGAACAGCCAGGGAGACATCACGCAGCCTTGTCTCAGTCCCACTTTCACTGTGAACCAATCACTCACTTTGCTCCCCACTCTGACACATGCTCGGCTGTCAGCATAGAAACTCTGCACTGCTGCACTCTGCACTTCTCAAGTAGTCTCGAAGAATTTCGGCGGTACGTATTAGCTGGAGTAGTAGCTGTAGGGTGTATTTGCAAATCTAGCTTACTTAGCGGTGGGTTGATCATCAAAGTTGGTTGAGTTGATTTGAAGAATTTAGGCCAAATAGCATTGAAAATTGATGGCCAGCCCGATCAGTAAGTTGTACGTGCTTAGGGAGAATGGTGGGCCTACATTATTCTTAGCCGCAAACAGGCGTTCATCGGACATGTTGGTGATGTGGTTGAGAGCTGGATCGTTGATTTGACTCCTACCCTTGAAATGTTATTGTAGAGAGAGTTTGTCTTGCCGGAGCGGAAGTGGAAGATCGTTAGCAAGCACGTTCATGGATTCGATGCGAGTAGAACAGAACGCGCCGGTTGTGATGCGTATACCATAGTTTGCTATGATCAGAAGGTTCAAGGCGTACTGACTCCGAGAAATAGTCTGACCTGTTGAATGGTGTAGATTATATAAGAATTACGAGGCTTTCAAGAGCGTAGGAGTCCACGTTCTTTGGGCCGAATGTCTACAAAGCAACTAGTGCTGCATAAAGCTATAGATTTATTTTTTAATTCGGGATTGGGTTTATGTCACGTGAACTCAATGCTGTGAATGTAGAAAGGCATGCACGGGTACCACAGAAGGTGAAACAACTCCTAGGGTGCCAAGACCATATGGTGCCTGAACTCCCAGGTGACAGCAAGGAGTGCCAACACTCAACCTCAACTGCTCGAGAGCCTCAAGGAATCGCTGTCATCCTCAAGGTGCCCCGGGGCAACAATACCTGCTTGAGAGGGAAGATGGAGGAGACAAGAAGCAAGAATCTAATGCAGGGAAACTCGCGCATGAGAACAGCAAGAATGGAAAAAATAAAAGGTGTCATCGGAAGAGGTTGCGCTATGGGAAGATAGCAATTGGTTATTTTTTTGTCACTCAAAAGGAGGAAATGTAAAGTTGGTGTACAACTACTGGGATAGTGGTCAAGTGGGAGAGAGAGATAAGTTAAAGAAAATGTGAGCTTAACATAAGATGCAAATGAGGTAAAAGGAGGTTAGTAAATTCAGGATGGTGAAGAAAATGATGGTGAAAGGTGAAGCAGAACAGAGTCTAAAGGGAAATGAGAATGTTCACTCCTACGTTGAGCCGTGACAGTGTGCGGCCTGAGAACTTTGAAAACGTTGAATGATGTAAGGTCTTAATATAAATGCAAATGAATGTGTGATGTACTTCACTGTGCATCGGGAACGCTCTGCTCAACTGATCTTCAACATATCTCACAGACAATGCTTTGGCACTCTAAAATTATGAACAAAATTTTGTATTAGTTGCAGCATCAGAATTCTTGCATACTTGCACCTGACTGTAAAAAAATAATCTTGCTAGGCCAAATTTGGTTACTGCTACAAATTACTTATCCGAGTTCACCCTCACTTTGTCTACCTGCTAAACTCATAGCTGTCAGGCTGGTGTCCTGTAGTGTAGCCCATCTTCTCCAGCTCCTCTTCCAGTTTGAGGCCAGTGATGCCACACTCTACACACGCCGTCAAGTTGTGCTTGTCCACGCTCAGGATTTTGCTCTAAAAATTCAAAGAGTAGATGATGTGAACACAAATTATTTCTACCAACGAGCTTCAGTTAACTGAGGCAGCGATGTGCATTTGACAATTAATACAGCACTTACTTAGCTACTTTCATTATCAAGGACACAAGACTTTTCCAGCGTTTACCAATGATCAGCGCTGTTAAATAATTGGGTAGCTACTGCATGAATGATTATCAAGAAGTTCTAATCCATAGCTACCAGTGGTCAGCTTATATTATTGTGAATCTTTATCCAGTGAATCAATTACGAAAGCTACATAATTCATTTCTACCAGGGTAGCCTAAAGATTGCCAAACATCCCAGGGTTAGAGTGCAGGGCACTCTGGCTTTCCCTGGCGTGTTGGTGGTTTCACCTACTGCGGGCATTAGAAGAGCAAGGAGGAACCACCAACTTCAGCAAATGACCCCTAGTACAAACTCTCGGAGCCAGTGAAAACTCATTTAGCAAATCCTCTGATTTACAATTCATATTTTTGACACAGTGACAATACACAAGTTAATTCCAAGTCTTCCTCTATATAATGACATGAGCATTATAAACCAACACAGCAGTAATCACAGTAACCTCACCATTTGAGAAGTGTCCAGCACCAGCACGGTTCTGTGCTCAGTCTCTGGCACCAACAGAGCACCTGTGACGCTAGTGCCGCCTCCAAATACCATAAGCGCTGCACCACACTCCTCCACAACTTCCATCACTGCCTCAACTTCGGCATGGCTCCCTACAACATCGGAACAGTCATTACTTGCAAACGGCATACAAGAGAAGGGAAATGTCAGGATTAGGCTACTGGCTCTGAGCAATTCAGTTTGAAGTTACTAGATACACAATGATATGTACAGTACAATTGTTTTGATAAAAAGATGCAAATGATAAATTAGGCAGTAAACTTACCAACAGGTTATAAGTACATAGCTACGAACGTTTGTTAACCTAATATACCTACTTAGAAATTAATTCCAGGGAAGAAAAGAATAAGATATTAAATATATGGGCCTAGGTTAGGCAAGGTAGCTACCATCCAATTAGTCAATAAACAGTTTTGAACTGGTTCAGTCTGGACAAGAAAAAAGAATCAATTGTAAAACAAAAGGAAATCTTGTAGGCTTGATTTTCAATACATCATAAAATAATTGAAACACACTAAGTATATATATTGTTACCAGAGTCTAGAACTAGATCATAAGTTTGAGAGACTATTAATGATAATCCAATCTTTGATCAATTTTACCATCCAAAATATTGTGCCAACAATGGACTAACCAGGCCAGACCACAAGGTCAGGTATTCTGGGAAACACTTTCTGTCTGGGTCTGTTTCGCAGGCAATAGATCTCAGCAAGTGTGTGTCCGTGGGCCCGGAAAAGCCTGTCACTCCCAGCATATGAATGGGGGATGGCAAGCTTGGTGAGGGCTGCGGCGAGAGCTGTTGGGGTAAAAGGATTGATAACAGGTTAAAGTAAGGTTCAATAGTTTGCATATCATCTCAAAGCAGATAGCTTCTGCTTTGGTGGTGGTGAGAGGGGGTGCCTGCTTTGTGCTCCCAGAGTTTGTGACCCATTCAGAGGGTGGTGACTATATTTGTGCTGATGCACTGCACAGGTGGTGTAAAAGATCCTGGTGCACATTTTGAATCTACTTATGAGTTCTGAACAAAAGAGGTACTGATTGAATACTGTGTTTTGTGAGCTGAACTCTTGACACAGGTCACCAAGTGAAATTGGAGCGAGGGTAGCGCCTACAGAGCTTGTGACTTCAAACCTGAAGTGCAAACACAGTGAGAGATGGCATCAAAAGGCAAGGATGTCAGCAGTGCAGGTGGAGGTGAGAATAACGTACATGTAAATTACGTACTATGTTTTCTAAGAGCAAGAAGAAACGTCATTCCGATAGACGATCCGACTGCAATAGCCAAGACAACATACGGTGCGAGGGCAGCGAAGGAGGCTTTGTAATTATATACAAATGTTCAGCCCCAGGCTCCAGATACAGCGCCATCTAGTGGCGGAGAGAGACTGTCGTCCTGTCAAGGTTCCTCGACAGCGCATGAGACTGCTATAAAGACTATTCTACGTCTGATGAATGAAGATGACAAACGTATTCCGCCATTTGCAGCAGTTGACATTGATGAAGTTCCCTCAGTTGAATTGAGAAATAAAGATGTAGCTCATATTATTGCGCAAACCCGTGACGTCAGAATCGAAATGTAGTCTCATACTGAAGCAATGAAGTAGATTTAATAGGCACTAGATGAGGTACTAAGCCTTGCCAAAGTCCCACGCAGTTGAGACGGCAATGCTGACAGGATATCAAAGATAGAAATGTGTATTACAACAATGCTTGCCGAGAAAAAATCGTCCAGTATCTTAGAAGGTATCCATGCACCGATGGCAACTGAAGGCCTTCAGAGTGGTTGTACGTTTAGCCGTATATGCCGTGCCTCAAGACAAGTCATCGAGGCGCACTATGATACCGCGACCAGCTGTTCAGCCGGCCTCACCACCACCAACGCAACCATCACTGATACCACAACCACGGATTCAGCTACCTACTCTCTTGCTCTCGCGAACACGATCACCATCATTGACACCAATAAGCTCTCTACCACCACCATCTCAACAACAGCTGAAGGCGGACAACACGCGAAAAACCCAATACAGAGACATGATACGACAGAAAATATCTTCACAAAGTCGCGACTCAAGCACTAAAGATGATGAGCAAACATTGCCGAGCAATTAGAAGGGATTCATGGATGTGTCGGCAATTAGGAAGAAACAACCCTTACGCGAAGATAGGTAATGGACGCACTCTTCAGGAGAGTGTCGCGACTAATGCCACAGCAAAACTCTTCTTGTCACTACCGTATACTGGAAGTAGGTTCCTTCAAAGAAGATTGAAGGATCGTGTGAAACAGCATCTTGGCGAAGAAACATCATTCAAGTGCAAGAAACATCTAAGCACAAGAGGGAACATGTCACCCTTCGAGATATAAGGGGACGCAAATCTACTGGTCATTTCAATGTAGTTGTACTGGGTCGTTTCAATGTAGTTGTACTTGGTGACCTTAATGCGAGAGTTGGAGATCTAGTGGTGGAGAATGTGATAGGAAGGTATGACGTTTCCGGTAGAAATGACAGTGGAGAAAACCTGATAGGTCTGTGTATGGAGCAGGAGTTGGTGGTCGGGAACAGTTTGTTCAAGAAGCGCGATATCCACAAGTACACATGGGTAAGGATGACCCGTGGTGCAGTGGTGGAGAGAGCACTGATGGATTTTGTGCTGAAGTCGAGGAGAGTGGTGGGGAGGCTGTTGGATGTGCGGGTTTTGAGAAGGGAGGGTTGAAGAGTGCCTGACCATCTGCTGGTGGAAGGTAGATTAAGAGTGGAGCAGAAGTGGAAAGGCAACAAACGAGTGGGAGGAGGAAGAGAAGTAGTTAAAATTAGTGGACTGAATATGAGAAGTAGAGCCGGGGAGTTCCAGCAGGCGTTGAGGGAAGAAGGATATGACAACGTGAAAGTACAGGACCTGTGAGATGTGGAGGAAGAATGGGAGACGTTAAGGGATGCGTTGCTGAGATGTGCGAAGAAGATGTGTGGTGCGCGCCGTGTGAGCGGGTGCTGAAGGAAAGGTTGCGAGTGGTGAAACGAGGAGGTCAAACTGGTGGTGGCACGGAAACGAGGAGCATTTGAGGAGTGGTTGCAGGTGAAGTCGGTGGTGGCTTGTGAAAGCTACAATGAGAGGAGAAACGAGGTGAAGCGGGTGGTGAGGAGAGCCAAAAGGGACGCTGATGCCAGGTGGGGCAGACGGTTGTGCCAGAATTTCAAGAAGAACAAAAAGATGTTCTGGAAGGTGAAGAGGGTGAGAAAGGGAGAGACTGGAGAGGAGGAAGCGGTCGAAGATGAAAACGGCCAGTTGTAATTGAAAAGTGGTGATGTACGGAAGAGGTGGGCCGAGTACTTTGATGAGTAGTTGAATGTCGAGGATGACAGAGAGGCTGACATTGTTGCTGTGGGTGGTGGTGCTCAGATGCCAGTTTTGGGAGAAAGACTTGTGTCGGACATTACCAGGGAAGAGGTGCAGGAGGCGGTAGAGGTGATGAAATCAGAGAAAGCCCCTGGTCCGGATAACGTTGCGAACGAGTGCTTGAAGAAGGGTGGAGTAACGATTGTCGAATGGTTGGGTGAGGTTACTGAACTTGTGTTTTGTGGCAGACGTGGTACAGATTGAGTAGCGCAGTGTCTGCTTTGTCCCGCTATATAAGGGCAAAGGAGATAAAAAATTAATGCTGCAACTCGAGAGGTATCAGTCGGTTATGTGTGGTTGGTAAGTTGTAGGGGAGAGTGCTAATCAAAAGGATTAGAGACTGTACGGACTGCGTAATTGGAGAAGAACAGTGTGGCTTTAGGAGTGGTGGAAGGTGTGATCAGATTTTTGCAGTGAGACAGGTCTGTAAGAAGTACCTTGCCAAAGGAAAGGATGTGTTCTGGGCCTTCATGGATCTGGAGAAGGCATACGACAGGATTGACAAGGAAGTGCTGTGGAGGGTTTTGCGTTTGTATGGAGTGGGCGAACATCTGTTGAAAGTGGTGCAGAGTTTCTATGTTGGCAGCCGAGCATGTGTCGGAGTGGGAAACGAGGTTAGTGATTGGTTCACAGTGAAAGTGGGACTGAGAAGAGGCGAGTACGCAAGTTTCGTTTCCTCTTCTTCCCGCGTGCCCCGGGATCCAGCAGAATTCAACTCGTCCCAGGCCTCTAGTGGGGTGTCCCCGCAAACAGCGGCGGCTCCCACTCCATCCACGGTTTTGGAGCCGTCAGTGTACATGTGGCAGGTGCTCTAAATATTCTTCCTCGAGTAGTCTTAAGATCTCCTGCCGGTACGGGTTGGTTGGAGTAGTTGCTTTAGGGTACATTTGCAGGTCTAGGTTGACCGGTGGTGGGTTAATCATCCATGTTGGTGTGTTAATTTGAAGGATTCGGTAGGAAAATGAAGGCTCAATAGCTTTACAATTGATGTTTTAGCAAGGTCAGCAGGTTGTCCACACGTAGGGAAAAAGGTGGGCATATTTTTTTTTTAGCCGCATAAAGGCGCTCTTCGGATATGTTGGTGATGTGGCTGATTGCTTTGTTGTTGATTAGACTTCTAGTCATAAAATAGTATTGCAGTGAGAGTTTGTCTCGCCGGAGTGGAAGTGGAAGTTCGTTAGCGAGCACGTTAAGGGATTCGATTGGAGTGGAGCGGAACGCGACCGTTGTGATACGCAAAGCATTGTTTGCGATGGTCGAGAGTAGTTTTTACTGCAGATCCGTAGACAATGGCTCCCTAGTCCATGGGCAATTGTATTATTGCTGTGGACAGCATCATTCCGGTGTCAATATCGGCATCAAACTTCAGGGATGTTACCGATTGGATAAGTCCTGTCGACCTTTTGCAGCGAGTCGCCAGGGCTGCGATGTAGGGTCGCCACGTGAGTTTAGGGTCCCACATAAGACCCAGGAATTTGATCGTTTCTTCGTATGCTAAAGACGTGTTGTGCAGCGTTAGGGCTGGTTCCAGGTGTAAACCGGGCACAAGGGTAAGGTGCATGTTTTTAATTTTAGAGGGCGAGAATTTGAATTCGTTCAGGAAAGCCCAGTTCCCGACTAGGATTAGGCAATTCTGGAGTTCATGTTGAATTGTTATGCGGCTGGGGTGTCTGTAGCTTATTTGTAGGTCGTCCACGTATAGTGATGAGAGCAGTCTTCCATTTCGGGGAAGAATGTCGGCTAACTGATCGATTTTGAGGATAAAAAGAGTGACACTGAGGACGCTCCCCTGGAAGACGCCCATTTCTTGCGGATATGACGATGACTTAGTGTTGCCAACCTTGACCTTGAAGGTGCGATTTTGTAGAAATTGGTGGATGAAAAGTGGTAGCCGACTTCTCAAACCTTTACTGTGGAGATCCTTCATGATCCCGTTTTTCCACGTGGTGTCTTGTGCTTTTTCAATGTCGAAAAATATGGAAACTACGTGTTCTCTTCGGACGAAGGCCTGTCTAATGTCTGATTCTAATCGTACGAGTTGGTCTGTTGTGGACTGGCGCTTACGGCCACCGCACTGAATGTTGTTAAGGCCTGCATGCATTTCAAGGTAGTCGACTAGGCGTGAGTTTATCATTCTCTTACATAAGACGCTAGTTAAGGCAATAGAACGATAGTTTTGTGGGTCGCTGTGACATTTTCCTGGTTTGGGTATGGGGATAATTACGGATTCCCGCCATTGGTTGGGAAAGAATGAATTTGAATACAACGTATTGAACACATTGAGTACGTGCTGGAGAGCGTTGTCAGGAAGGTGTTTGATCATAATGTGCACTCGGTTCGGCCCGGGTGAGATTTCACGAGTGTGGTCAATTGCATATTGTAGTTCATGAATGGAGAAAGGTTTGTTGTAGAATTCTTTATTTGCGGAAGTAAAATTAGGGTGGAGAGGCCACATGGAGATTTGACAGTCATTTGGCAATAATCTCTGAGCTCACATATAAAAATTAGGCAATACGATTGTAATAGAATCCTGGGTCTGAGCATTACATTTAACAAGACCTCTGTGCTGTTCTTAAATGTTCACTTCCCTGTCAACTCCGGTGAAAATCTGGAGGGATATCTCAGATGCATTTGTGTTCTTGGAGGTATATTGGAGAGAAGGGAAGAGCAACTAGTGTGTATTTAAGGAGATTTTAATACCTCCTCACACACAAATAGGTTCATTGAGATTGATTAGCTATTTGCTGAGCATAATGTTGCATTTCAGGACACAAAGCTGCTGCCACCTGACACGTACACGCATGTGAATCACGGATCTGTTTTCACCTCATGGATCGATCATACTGCTTTGTCCTTGCTGTTATTATATTCAAAAATTTTCCTGTCACTTGCTGCCCGATGTTGCCAGCACGGATCACCGTGTTTTAGGGGTAACTTTGAGTGTAAAGGGAATGCAGACTCCCAGACAACCTAACTCTCGCAAGGTTAAGACGATTGATCGGAATTTTGATAAGAGACTCCTTGACAGATTCTATGCCAACTCAATGCCCTTTGTACAAATATTCCTGATAACCTTTTCAGAGTGAATGAAAGTGTTGATAAAGTAAGATTGGATGATCTGTATGGTTGTACGAGGCAGTGTATATTAATTGCAGGACGCGTGTTTATGGCAGTAGAAAACCAAGAAAACGTTATATGTTTGAATGAACGAGCATGACAACTGAATAATGCTGTATGAGACGCTGTATTTAATTGAAATATTGCTGGAAGGCTTTGGGGAGTTCAACTTGCAATAGCAATGCAAATAGCAAAGTCAGGGTTTTGTCAAGAACTCGCGTTATTGTGAGAGAACGAGCAACAGTTGCGTGCGCAGGCTCTTCTAGCAAAATTGCGAGAAGTTAAATTTAAAGATTTCTGGAAATTCGGTGATGGGCGTAACTGGGGAAGCAAACATAGCAAGGGTCTGGGGGGAGCATTTCCAGCACATTACTAATTCTGTTGACACGGAAGAGAATAAAGGTTGGATGCAAAACACCCTCAATAATGTTCCTGCTGTAAACTAAATTTGTTTCTGTGGCAGAGGTTAGGAGCATTGTCAAAGGACTCAAAAATAACAATGCTGTTGGAAATGACGACATACCAAGTGAAGTGTTCAAGAATGCTTCCCACAGACTGACTGCAGTGCTGGCTCTCTTCCTTTCTGGCTGCATTTATGTCAAGGAGCTACCAAGAGAGGTAATGCATGGTACTGTGATTCCTCTTCTGAAATGTACAATGAAGGACCCTTCTGATATAAATAATTATTGCCCCATTGCTATTGCCACCTCAATTTCCAAGGTTCTTGAGCAGGTTATTCTTGCAGTATTGGAACCATTTGTCTACCACAAACAGTCAGTTTGGATTCAAAGAGGGCCATGGAACTGAAATGACGATATTTGCATTTAAAAAAAGCTGTTGAGTATTACAGATGTAAAGACTCTCCTGTTTTTCTGTGTTTTTTAGAAGTGAAGAAAGCTTTTGACAGAGTAAACCATTGGACTTTGTTTAGAAAGGTAATTGAGAGAGGAGCCTCTCTTCATATTGTGCACTTTCTTGTATTTTGGTACAGGGAACAGGAATTCTTAGTGCGATTGGGTAGTTCAAAATCCGCTACTTATCATTGTAAAAACGGAATTAGGCAGAGGTCAGCTATCGCCACTGTTGTAGAACGTGTACACTGATGAGTTGAATTACCTTTCAAGTAGAGAAAACCAAGGGTGTCATATCGCCAACTGCTGTGTATACAATCTTAGTTATGCAGATGATATGGTGTTGTTAGCACCCACTCTCTCATCATTGCAAATACTTCTTGATATCTGTAATAATTTTGCTTAACCTTATGATACTCTACATACAGATACAGACACTAGGCCACATCCCCCAGATAGGGGGGCGGCCAACGGAAAGGCGCACCTCACAGCTTCATACAGTCACACAACTTAGCCCTTTTGTGCTGAAGGGTCCGGCCGGTACATCATACACTCTGGGTCACGAGTGCAGTCCGAGGATCCGTCGTCAGCAGCAGGGCCCAACAGTTTTCACTGGTTAACCCCGCCGCGTCATAATGACGGGCCCCTCCTACCCACGACCATCCCAACAGCGGGATGCCAAGGGCGGGAAAGCACATCAGAGCAGCATGAAAATCAATCATTCACAACCACTCTCCACTCATGCCTGATCATTGTACGCTCTCTCGCCACCTCCACATTCATGTCTCTCCTTCCTAAGGCTTGCTTCACACCATCCATCCACCCAAACTTTGGTCTACCTCTAGGCCTGCGACCACTCGCCTCCGCTTTTTATCAAATCAATCACCGATCTTCCTTCATCCATCCTCTCCATGTGCCCGAACCAACTCAGAACTCGCGAATCCACTCTGTCCTCCAACTTCTTCACTATCCCTGTTCTGATTCGAACCACGTCGTTGGTGATCCGGTCCCTCAGCGTTGCTCCACGAATGCTCCTCAAATATTTCATAGTAAAAACATTCAACTGTCTTTTCTCCTCTGCTCTCACCCATGTCTCCGCTCCGTAGAGCACAGTTGGGACAACAACACCCTTGTACAGCCCTCTCTTTGCTTTTATCCTCAACGTCCTACAGCTCATTACATTGTATATTGTATATAACACTGCAAAAACTGTATGTATGCTAGTCAGACCGAAGGGTCTTAGTTACTACCTATCAACTGAGATAGAACAAGGCAGTGTTGCACTGGATTACGTGGATAAATTTCAATATCTGGGGCACATCATCACAGCAGATTGCACTGATGACAAGGATGTTGCAGAGCAAACAAGGTAACAAAATGCAGTTGGTAACATGCTGATATGAAATTTCTTGTTTGCACCAAGGGAAGCTAAAATCCAGCTCTTCAAATCATTTTGTTATTCATTTATTGTAATGCACTGTGGAAAATACTTTCAATATTGCTTAAGAAAATTGACCAACTCATAATTACATTTAGACAGCTGATGCATGTCCTTTGCTTGACATGAGCAAGCAGAGTTTTTGCTGAAAACCAATCAGATCACATCAAGGAACTGTTCCGTAAAGCGGAACACAGCCTTATGATTTGAGTAATGAACTCACCAAATGGAATCCTTGTCGCAATCTGCTCTGGGGATGCTCTCACTGCCTTGTCATTGTTAAGGCGATGGAGTGAATTACTGTACACATAGGCAGGATAGAATTGTATGCCGTAACTTGTTCTTAGTTGTGTGCGGTAATTTTATAACTTTGTTCACACTGTAACCCTAAAATAAGATGTCTCAATTGTAATACTATGCCCATGTTGGTTGTTAATAAAGCTTTTATTATTATTATTATATTAGCTACTGAAGTAGTTGCAATGAAAAGGAACATGATATGATGGTCAGCAATTTCATCTTATTTCAAGGGTTGATGCAGTAGCTAATGCCCTACACGAACAGCTTGCACAGTCTAGAACAAGATCAAACAATGAAGTCAATTACAAACAGGCAGATTTACATTACCAAAATAAATTAATATTATGATAGCTACCAGGTTGTAAACCATTTGGCCAGCTAGGTACCTACCATAGCATGTTAATCTAGAACACACATATCTAAACTCAAGACACCAAATAAGCAATGCTTAGCAACATATCACAGAACACAAAAATTAACTATGTGGTGTAAAGATCCTATATCCTCACCAGGGTTAGGCACAGGTTCAGGATATTCTGACTCTGCAGGAGGAGGCAGCGCACGATAAGTAATATTGAAGTCCACGCCAAGTGTGCTATGAACCCAAGCCACAAAGTGAGGCAGCTCCATCCCTCCCCCTATCTTGTATCTGAGGAGAAAGAGGATGTGATTGAACAGCAATGTATGGGAAATGAGGCACTACCAGTGCATTATTACATGTAGGAAGCAATTTTTTGATGAAAAATACTTTTTATAGCAAAAGGAGAATTAGGAATCCAGAAAAAATTTGAACTAGGTACTACATGCACGAATTGGGTAACTAGATGTTACTAGCTAAATATGGGCGTAGCTATTTTCTGAACAAGTATCAGCTACTCAGAGAAATTTGACATGCACTCAGATTACTGGAAAACCACCATAAATGGGTAGAAGTGTTTTCCAGTTGTTCGTAAATTCTGATTTGGAAAACAAAGAAGTTCCTTGAATTTGATGATGTGGCCAGAGTTTTCAACTGATTTTTGCTTGCTTTACCAAATTTGGTGGTGATAGCTCAATTAGTTGAGCTTTGTTTGCTACCTAAGGAATATTCATGGAAGAATTACATATGTTTGCAAACATTTAATATGCAACTGCAGGAAGTCACCCCAGGTAAATAAACTATGTTGAAAGCCACTCCTGCATGTATTTTCATTAGCAAGCACTTTTATTTTCATTCTTTAGCTACACAAATTGTCATTTGAAAACATGACTAAAAAAAATATACTCTTAACTATTTCAAGGGCAGACTTCCTCATAACACCTTGGTGTGAATTTTTTGTCCAAGTCAACATAGCTACAAGATAACAATATTACAATGTCTACATAAGTTAACAATATGGTAGGTAATAAACAATTAGTCCTACATAGCTTTTTTTAGTTTTCATGCAACAGCAACCATTTCTTGAAAATAAAAATAAAATGTTTTATTGTTGTAGCAAAATGGAGAGTGCAGGGAGTGACCCATTTGGGAGTTAAGACTCATGTTTTTGTACAAAACATCTTTTCATAGATACACACCCTACCTAATTCAGACAATAGCCTGCACAAATTCTCAGAATCTGCTACCAGGCTTGTAGCTACTTG
Source organism: Gammarus roeselii (assembly GCA_016164225.1). Classification (NCBI taxonomy): domain Eukaryota; kingdom Metazoa; phylum Arthropoda; class Malacostraca; order Amphipoda; family Gammaridae; genus Gammarus; species Gammarus roeselii. The sequence goes on along the minus strand of SDVV010011498.1, from coordinate 2,383 downwards.
ATAAACCTAGCAAGACTTAGCCTCTTGTAATTCAACTAACCTGTCTCCTGTAAATGTAATACTGTGGTTGGAGAGGGATGGGTCCTTGTGTACCACAAACTGAGAGTCATTGAAGCCCCAGCCATTCCACTTCAGCAAGGATTGTCTGAAAAAAGTCAAATAGCATCACATACCTACATAACATATATAGAAGTAAATGGTATATTATATTTCTTGTAAGCATCTACCTGGGATCCACATGAAAATTAGATGGCTTGTTGGTCAACAGTTGTTTAATGCACCTGGTGTCCATTCTGATGGGGTTGGTTGATCTACATGTTCCAGTTCAAAGGGGAGTCTAGTCCTTGCCATGGTCTGTTCATCCACCTCAGCAGTTGATGCGAGAGAGATCTCTTGCCTGGCACACTTCAAGCATGTGAGAGCTTTCTTTGGTAGAGGGAACGCTTGTTCTGTACTGGCAATGGGTGTATTCAACTCCTTGAACCATCAGTATAGAACCTTTGCCATCCAAAGTTGTGCTCAGTATGAGGAGCATCTCATAGATTGATTTTGCGCGTGTCTAAAGCTCTTTCACTCGCACATCCGCAATAAAAAAAAGAGTTGTTTATAAGTTAGTCCTCTTCACGCTGCTGGTGGTGAGTAGGTTGACTGCCCCCAGGTCATGAGTGAAACTTTTGCTGATGTTTACTTCCATTTTTGATGCTGATGCTCCTCCTAATCCAGCTCACAATCAGGTCTTCCATGGAGGGATGCCTGATCCAGTTGTCACTCATGCTCAGGTGCTTAGCATGTTGTTGGCTCAAGATGCTTTGTTGGCAATGAGGCCCAATGGTTCACATCCTAAGCTTCTGAAGAGTTGTGTCGGGGCCTTTGTTAATTCTCTTACAAGGGTCATTACTTTGTGGAGTTCTTCCAGACTTGTGGCTGGAGTCAATTGCAATCCCCCTGTTCAAGGGTAAGTCAATGTATGATCCTCTGAACTACCGCCCTGTTAGTCTGACCTCTGTGTGCTGCATGAGCTTGGAAAAAAAATTTGTTTCTGGTCTGGTTGAGTTTCTTGAGAGTAATGAGACTTTGCCCTCACCAATTTGGATTCCCGAAATTTTGGTCAACTGGTGATCAGCTTCTCTTGGCTTAATTGGATGTTTCAGACTGGGTGGATGATGGCTTTGTTGTGGATGTTGTGTGCCTTAATTTTTCATAAGGCATTTGATGTGGTTTCTCATGATGTGTTGATTCACAAGCTGAGGGAGGTGGGAGTTGGGCCAGTTTTGCTTGGCTGGATTCGTTTGTTTTTGGCTGGTCATTCCTTGAGGGTTGCTGTTGATGGATGTTGTAGTGGTTCAAGAGAGGTGGTTAGTGGTGCACAGCAGGGTTTGGAGCTGGGCCCTGTGCTATTTCAGATCTACGTTAATCACATCACAAATGGAGTGCTGTGTTCTTTTGAAGCATTTGCTGACGACTACAAGCTGTACCTTTGGTACAAGAGGGTGAAGGAATCTGCAATTGCTGGTGTGTATTATCTGCAGTCGGATTTATATTGAGTTAGCGCAGTTGTTTCCTCTTGGAACTTGAGGCAGAACTTGGAAAAGTGTGTGGTGATGATGTTTGCTTGTGGGTTTGCCAAGTGGACTGATGAGAATCTGCTGGCTCTGTACTATTTGAGTGGGATTCCATTAAAATTTGTTCAATCCCACAGGGACCTTGGTGTGGTGGATGTTGTAAAACTGAAATTCCACCATCATGTCAGAGAGGTGGTGGGTAAGGCTTCAGGATTGGCCAACAACCTGCTGAGATCCACAGTTTGCTGTAGTCCTCACTTCATGGTGTCCCTCTTCGTGATGCACATCAGGCCTCTCATGAATTATTGTTTGTAGTGTGAAATGTGGGTTTTCTTGGGGATTTGAGATTGCTCAAGTTTGTGCAGAGGAGATGGACAAGAAGTGTGGATGGTCTGGCTGAGTTGGATAATTTTCCCGACCAAAGCAAATTAGCTTATTTTCTATATGAGGAAGGTTTCTCAGGGTAGACCTTATTAAATAATGGAAGATCATCTGCAGGTTGGATGGTGGCGCCGACTTTGGGGGTATTTTTTGGTGAGCTCCTGATGCAAGAACACGAGGCCATCCATATAAGCTTTTGATGCAGGCTTGTGATACTGACATTAAAAAGAGATTCTTTGGAGCATGATGTGTTCAGTTGTGGAACAGCCTTCCAAGTTTGTGGTGGAGTCAGATTCCCTGGCTGCATTCAAGGGGTTGCTTGCTGAGTTTTTGGGTGATGTTCTGTTTGAGTTTGTTCAAGTTGAGGGAGGTTCTTCTGTAACATGTTGGTATCCTAGCTTTGGATCTACCTGCTGGGTGTGCCACCTCCCACCACCTTT
>SDVV010011497.1:0-15823 GCA_016164225.1 Gammarus roeselii | reverse complement strand
AGGTAGAAAAGGACAAGGTTCCTTCTTCGCAAACACACACCCTGATGGAAAGGGTGAATACGGGACAGAGACATAAAGATTGGAGTGGCACAAAAAAAACAGCAATGGAACATTCGTAATTTAAATGCATGACGAATACTTTTTGAATGGGTTATACAAAATATTGAATAATGAATTCAAAGACCTACAGCAACAATTACAATCAATACAAACTTGTCTTGAAAAATATATTTGAAAATACTAAGCCCCACAAACATTTCTTTCAGCCAAATATCAGATCTATTCGTCGCTACGGGCTTAGCGAGTAACTGAAAACATATAATTCATTATATGTGGTGTATAATACCTGTTTTACATGGCGCTGTTGCAATAATATTGACACGTAATATGGTTACATTCTCTGAACTAATTGTAACGTCCTACTCTGCCTAAAAAATATGGTCAATCGATCGAAATAATGGTTTCGCACGCCGCAGTATAAGTCATTCAATAGATATATTCGCTCTAAAGCTACCAATCGGAATACGTGTTTCAGATTAGTGTACATTTATGTATAGTTTTTAGATGGAAAGAATATCATACTGCTCATGTATAAATTACAATTTTTCCTTCATATTTTTCTATTTATTTATTCCTTTTCTTAAGTGAACTACAGAGCTACATATATTGCAGGTAAGCATGACCATGTATTTCTGGAGGAATAGAAACTGCACTTTGTAACGGTATCACCAGCAATTCGTAGTTAGAGGCACACACAGAGGCAAATTTAAATTTTGTATACAAACAACTGTGCAAGGAAATGATTGCATTGGAAATAATCGTTTACGGCTCTATTTTTCCACTCACAATATATCTTATTAATAGCTTACACTCGGTGCACACCAATACACCATCACACACTCTCTCACACACACATACACACCCTCACACACATACACACACACACACACAATCTACACATACGTGTTCAGTGTGACCCCTTCTTTCTCCGGCTAATGCCCTGACATTTCTTTTTGGTTGATTTCACGCATTAACGAACCTTCGAAAGGTACAATAAAAGGATGATGGGCGATGAATGGTTTATAATGGACGACCATTGTTGCCAGGCGCAAACACGCTGGCCAACCCAACCATAACAACCATCGTACAAGCAAGCAAAGCGAACAACCATCGTGGCATTCGCTTTCGGTATGTATTTCTCATGCTAATGGTCGTGCCGAGACCTGGGAGAGATTGTAGTACAAATTCACACAAAAATTTGAGAAGCATCGGAAGGAAAATACAGTAAAACGGTTCTTCGATGTGCATGTTTCTGGACGGGCAACAGATGTGCTGGAGAGCATGTTAATCAATACAACCGTCAAGATGTATGTTGCTTCTTTTTTTTCTAAATTGTTTTCATGATAAATTTAGTGACGTCAGTGCAATTTGTGTTTGCTAAGCTGTGATTTCTCACGAATATACTAGCCCTATGACCTAGCAATTGTGATTACTGCCAAACACTTTTCATGGAGTGTTTTGGTCTTCTTGTCATTGAGTGTTGTGGCCTTCTTATCATGGAGTGTTGTTTACAAGTGTTTACGAGTGTTCACATGTGTTTACAAGTGTAGTAAGACAACAACAGGTCTATTGGCCCAAACTAGGTTGCCTTTTGATAGCAAGAGGATTCTTTCTGGAGTAGAACGTCTAAGAGGCCTTTTGGCCCAAACTATGTTGACTTTTGATAGCAAGAGGATTAGTTCTGAAGTAAAACGTCTTAGAGAGCTTCGTAGGCCGATTCCCTTTTTTTTATAACAACAGGGAAGGGAACGGTTTAGCTATTTATCGGCGATTTACGTAGAACTTATCGAGCCGCTACTTAAACGTTTCGATTGTATTGTTGTTTACAACCTCCGCTGGAAGTTTGTTCCATTCTTCGACAACTCTATACGTGAAGAAATTGCCCGTGATGTCGAGTGAGAAACGTTTCCCAACGATTTTGTATACATTGTTCCTAATTACTCCGTTTGTGTCTAGAGTGAAAAGGCTCACTCGGTCGACGTTTTTCTTACTCTTCATAATCTTCCACTCTTCGATCATGTCGCCTCTGACCAGACGTTTCTCTAGCGAATAAAGATTGAGTTCACGTAGCCTGTCTTCGTACGATTTATTCCGCAGCGAGGGGATGAGTTTGGTATCTCAACGTTGAACCTTCTCAAGCTTAATAACGTCTTTTCGAAGGACTGGAGACCAGAACTAAACGGCATACTCGAGATGCGGTCTAACAAATACATTAAATGACTTGAGCATACTGTGTTGGTTTCTGCACGAGATAGTGCGGGATATCATACCTAGCATTTTGTTGCCTTTCTTGGCAGCATCGTTTCATTGGTTGCTGCGTTTTAAGTCGTTACTAATGATGACACTTAAATCTATCTCTTTGGTGACGGGATTGAGTTTCTTTCCAGAAATTGAATATTCATGTTGAGGTTATGAGGACCTATGTGCATAGCTTTGCATTTGTCTACATTGGATTTCATTTGCCACTTATCTGACCAATCAACAATTTTGTTCAAGTCTAGTTGGATCTTCTGACACTCTAGTCCAGTGTCCGATCGTTAATGAATATTATAAAAAGAACTGGCCCTAACACGGATCCTTGAGGTACACCGTTTGAAACATTACCCCAGGGGGAGGAAGCTCAGTTAGGTACATCTCGCTGCCGTCTGTCCGTAAGCCAGCATTTTATCCAGTTGTTAAGCTCGCCTCGAATACCGATGCTGTGCGATTGACTAATTATGCGCTTGTGCTGGAGTTTATCAAATGCTTTTGACACGTCCAGGTAAATTATATCGATTTTATGTCGTGGATTTCGATTATATTTCCGAAAAAGTGTAACAGATTCGTAAGACATGAACAGTTGTGTCTGAAGCCATGCTGGGAATCACCAATCAATTTGTTTGATCCTAGGAATTCTGTCAATTTATCCGTTTTCAAACTTTCATCAACTTGCCAATGACTGAGGTGAGACTAATTGGACGATAGTTGCCGGGACACTTTTCGTCCATTTTTTAAAATTGGGGTACCATTGGCCTCTTTCCATTCAGAGGGGCAGGTGCCATTTGTGAAAGATTGGGTGAAAAGGTTTGATAAATGTTCGGCGATTTTATTTCTAGTCTCTTTTAGAGTTCTGGGATGAATTTGGTCTGGACCTGGAGATTTGGCGACTTTCAATTTATATATATATATATATTTAATAACTTCGACGTGGAAAAAGTTCACTGTGACTTCAATTAGTTTTGCCTCTATGATATCCTCAGGATTAGGAATATCCTGATTTTCTAACTTAAAACAGAACAAAAGTGTTTATTAAGTAGCACACTCATTCTGGTGTCGTCCGTTTCTAGCTCACCAACATCGTTTTCGAAAGAACCTATTACAGATTTTGATTTTTTTTGCTCAAAATATACCTAAAAAGTTGCTTCGGTATTAGTTTTGGCATTGACAGCAATTTCATTTTCATAATCTTTCTCCTTACGTTTCAAGACCCTCTTTGGATCTCGTCTGCTAATGTTGTATTAATTTTTTGCCACGTCGTCATATGGATGTCTCTGCTCTATCGAATGCTTTGCTTTCTTTCGTGATTGAAGGCGCTGCAATCCTCCTTTCCAGTACTTGGGCTGATAGAGTGCTGTTCGTCTGTTTTTGAGCGGGATATGCTCATGTTCAATATTTTTAAGTGCAGTCAAGAAATATTGAAGCGATTGATTCACATCTTGTCCGAGGAATATATTTACTGACGCCTTTCACTATCTTAAGCCATCAAAATGAGCTAATCTGTAGTTAGGGACTTTTTCGCAGTTTGTTGATGTTTTCAACTCGAGCTCTATAAAAAAACGGATACAGTTGTGGTCACTAGCTCCAAGGGGTTCACCTTCTTCGATGTTCGTGACACGAGAGTCGCTTGCACTAAATAGGAGATCAAGAATTTTGCTACCTCTAGTAGGTGTCTTCATCATTTGGGTCATGAACTTATCATCTGCAAAATCAATCAGACGTTGGCCGGTGGCAGTGCATTCGTCTGTTTGCCAATCAATGTCGGGGATATTGGAGTCGTCAAGCACAATACTGTGCTGTGTTGTGACAACATGGACGAGGGTTTTGTGAAGATCGATATCATCTGCAACCTTGCTTTTAGGGGGGCGATAGACGAGAGTGATTTGACATTTTATATGTTTACCGACAACTTGGATTGATACCATGTCGTGCCTGTCGTTTGGGATGGTGACTTCTAGTATTTGCAGAGTATTTTTCATGAGACACCGCAATCCTCCGCCCTTTCGGCCTTGTCTATCTACGTGAAATAGTGAGTAACCGGGAAGAGTAAATTCACCTAAATAATGCCTGGTGCTCAATTTCATCTACGATTTCGTGATTGCTATTATGTCGCTACTTTCATTCATTGCAAGGATACCTAATCCTTCGATTTTGTCTCGGTGACTTCTAGCGTTCACGTAGTAACATTTGAGAGTAGAATTGCTTGACTTATTTTGATTCTACTCTGAGGTCTTTTGTCGGAGCCAAGACTTCCGTTTTCGTTTACACGGGTTGTACTAGCGGAGCTGTGACTACTGCCTCTAACTCGGACTGGATTGATAACAGGAACTTTTTTGCTAGGACCTGTGGTGGTGTTTTGATGGGCACTTGTATTTGTTGTGTATCTCGCGTTGAAACGGGAGGAGGTCGTTGTGTCGTTTTGTCGGACACTGCTGGCGGAGTTGTTGGTTGTGGTCTTCTTGTTGTAGTGTTGTGGCCTTCTTATCATAGTGCTGTGGTCTTCTTGTCATAAAGTGTTATGATCTCCTTATCATAGTGTTGTGGTCTTCTTATCATAGAGTGTTGTAGCCTTATTATCATAGAGTTCTGTGGTTTTCTTATCATAAAATGTTGTGGTCTACTTATCATAGAATGCTGTGGTCTTCTTATCATCGAGTGTTGTGACCTTTTTATCATAGAGTGTTGTGGTCTTCTTATCCTAATGTGTTGCGGTCTTCATGTCATAGAATGTTGTGGTCTTCTTATCATAGAGTGTTGTGGTTCCTTATCATAGAGTGCTGTGGCCTTCTTATCATAGAGAGCTGTGATTTTCTTATCATAGAGTGTCGTGGTCTTTTTTATCATAGAGTGTTGTTGTCTTCTTGTCATAGAGTGTTGTGGTCTCCCCACCATAGAGTGTTGTGGTCTTCTCATCGTAGAGTGTTGTGATTTTCTTATCATAGATTGCTTTGGTCTTCTTATCATAGTGTATTGTGGTCTTCTTGTCATAGAGTGTTTTGGTCTTCATATCGTAGAGTGTTGTGGTCTCATCATCATAAAGTGTTTTGGTCTTCTTATCATAGAGCGCTGTGGTCTTCTTTTCATAGAGTGCTGTGGTCTTCTAATCATAGTGTTGTAGTCTTCTTATCATAGAGTGTTGTGGCTTATGAAACGGTAGCTGTTTTTATCTACCATTAACGTGCATTGCTTTATTTTGGATCTTAATTTTACTCATAAAAGAACTCTGCAGAAGGTCTTACGACACACAAATACCACGTGATAACCACATTCAAATGTCATGCAACGAGTTCAACCACTAAATTATTTTGCCTAAATTGATATAAATTGTTCAACCTTTCATACAGAGAGAGATTAAGCAACTTGTGAAGAGACAAACTACGAAACACGATCTCAAAAGAACAGGCCACTCCAAGAAGATTCGTTGTTCCGTGCCTGCAGTTAAAGAAGGCCTTTATAATGCATGGCAACCTTTACACACGACAGGATGTGTAAAGGTTGCCACCGGCACGGGTGCTTCTGTGTATCGGCTGCCAATCAGCACCGGTGATCGGTGTTGGGAAATGGTGATTGGGGATGATCGCAGTCAATCAATAATCAATTGACCTCTGAATTTCGCCAATCAATTGTCCTTAACAGTTAAATTTATCATGGGCGCTATTAATAAATGTAGAGGGTAATTTTATTTTCCTGAAGGTATGAAGGTTTCCTTTTGATGAACTTTAAAAATACACTAACGCATGTTACTATTGCATCTCGAAATATCCTGCACCACATTTTGTATCATTGAAATGTTACCCACTGCCAGGTGATCGCGGAGAGCTGCACAAGTAGCTTTATCTTTTCAGTACCAGGAATTAAATCAGTACCCACCCCTTGATGAACATTCAAATACGTGAATAATATTTTGGCTTCCTCTTGATGACTTTTAAGGTATAATAGAAACTCCTCAGAGTCAGGACAAAAAAATACAAGCGATAAAGCTGAGATGTGCAAACTAAGCAATTAAATAGTCTCCATTAGTTTGTCCCAGCATCTCGGAGACAATTAGGACCAAATACTGACACGATATGTTCCGATACTTAATATTCCAAACTGCAAATTAGCTTGACCCTTTTTCAATTAAGTCATTTGGCGTGAATGAATTATTGGCTGAGAGTTGGACGAGCGTTGGCTGACGTTGACTGAGCGTTAGATGAGAGTTGGCTGCCGTTGACTGAGCATTGGATGAGAGTTGGCTGATGTTGGCCGAGCGTTGGATGAGCGCTGGCGGACTTCGGCTGAGCTTTGGATAAACGTTGACTGGCGTTGACTCGGCGCTCGAGGAGCGTTGGCTGACGTTAGCTCAGCATTGGAGGAGCGTTGGTTGACGTTGCTGAATTGGATAAGCGTTGGATGAGTGTTGGCTGACGTTCGCTTATATGAGTCCTTCGATATGGTTGAATAGTTGGCTGAGCTTTGGCCCAGCATTGAATAAACTTTGGCTGGCGTTGCCTGAGCGTTGGGTGAAAGTTGGCTGACGTTGGTTCAGCATTGGAGGAGCGTTGGCTGCGTTGGATAAAGTTGGATGAGCTATGGCTGCCGCTTGCTTAAATGAAGCGTCCTGCCTGGTCGAATACTTAGCTAAGCGTTCACAACAATAGGCTTCACACTCGAGGATCAGGGAAATACATCCACAGAAGATGGACGCTCTGACTAGCGGTGGCATCATATCTTAGGGAATTAAGACCTTCAGAAATTGTTTTCTTTTTGTCATGTCTATAGAGTCTACTGACATTGGACCATTGCATCACTCTTCTTATGGTTCGTGAGTGACAGCGTGAAGCCTCGACCTAACACTCACCAGGCGCGTAGGCATAATTTCCACAAGGGGTAGAGGCGGTCTTCTATAATTAATTGAATTGAATGCTACGAAACCAAATATTTGAAGCCTCGCTGTGCATTCTTACACATTTATAAACGACATTTCTCTGGCTACGCGCCTGACACTCATGCGAAAATCAACAATAAATATTTCCATGGTATGGTGGGATTAAAATAGGAAACTACGCAACTGTTTTGGTAGGAATAACATTGAATGCCGACGTCGTTAACACAGTTGAAGGCAAAGACGATCATTCGTAGTATTCGTAGGTCCATCGTTTATAATTTAAGTTCGTTAGACATTTCAAGAACTAAAGAAAGAATCGAAATAACGGTAGAAATTAGTACTACCTGTTTGTTGTAATTTATTGATATATATTCGATGCATTTTCAATTTATGCTCGTTGCATTGCTAATTTTGTTTAAATACTAAGTTTTCGTCATGTTATTGTTTCATGCCATCAAGAATCGAAGGCTGTGTAAACACAAGTCAACTGTAACCAACCACCTGAACAAGAGTTTAAAACATTAGGCCTACCATCACTCAAGTGTTGCTTGTCATTAAAGCACAATTTATTCCGTATTGTTCGATAATGACGAGACTACGTCTACCGTACTATAGATAAAGAGAAAGGTTCTTATAAGACTCGTTTATAAGCGTTCGAATTGAAAGAGGCAGAATGAGTGGTATTGAAGCCGCCCGTCGGTGGGACACAGTTCGGCACACCTGGCGTTCGTTGCCAAAGGTCGCAACGTGAGGCAATTGCTGTTTATTTTTCAAAGGTTTTGAATGCCTCAGGTTAGGGTTCATCGTAAGATCATATGCTGCCCAAATTATTAGGTTCAATGATAAATGTGATTTCGGTAAAATGTATGTAAAACTTACGTGACTATTATGTATTTAATACTGTGAGTGGTAACTGCAGCACGCGCACGCCAGCTGTTTCTGCCGCGTGCCCAGATAAGCAAAGTGTAAGGCTTAAGCTACTCTACGAACTGGTGCCATAAGGCTGATTGTTCTAACTACAACTCAGGATTTCAGTTTTCCAGACAAGGAGCACCCCTTCATATTGACTCGTATTGCGTCAATGTATAAGACTGGTGTTGAAGATGGGCCCATGATAAGTGGTGCACCGCAACGCGTGCCCTGTTGCTATAGCAACCAACGATGACTCCACATAAACAAAGTCCATTGGTATACTGAGACATAGCAAGGACATCAAACAGCTATGTATTTCAAAATATGAAGATAGATTAGATACCTTTGCGAAGAAAAAAGTAGTCCGGTTAAAAGAGTAAATGAGAGTATTGAGAAAATAAAAAATGAACTTTGAAGTACGCAACGAATACGACGCGCTTGTTGAAAGTTAACTAAGTTGTTGGACAAGACATAATGCCGCAACTGAAATGAAAAATAAAATTCAAAGGGAAGAAATGGATACGGTGAATTGTATGATTGGTAAGGCTCAATAAATAGCATACATGGAGTAATATGCGTTTCTTCACTAACTCGCGGCCTGCAGACGAGGTCAGACTGGATAGAACAAAGAAACTGCTTAGGGAAATCAATATCAACCAACAAGACCTACTCATACCGATAGCTTATCGGACGTAGAAGCCCACCACTTGATCCTAATAAACAGGAACCTTTTCATTGATAAAAAGTCAGCCAAGAGGCGAGGGTGTCTTTGATTAGGATTCATGCAGCCGCTGTCAGCGTAACTCAGCGGCCCAACCGAACTGCGAAACACGAAACACAGTTTAATTTTCAATCACAAATTGAATAGTTAATATAAGAAAGAGTATTGGTTTAGGATTATACTAAATTATATTATGTTGCTCAGATTTATATAATATTGTTCACGGCAGATGCAAACCACGTTTTCACAAAATGTGAAGGGTTTATTTTTTTTGCTTCATTTAATTATATATGAATAACTCTGTAGCAAGGGATTGAAATCATACCACCGTAACCCCTGCGTGTCGTTAGAAGCAACTAATAGGGGAGCCCTGGGGCGGAGTATTTAGGATTTTGCTATCATAACCTTTTGCGTGTCGTAGGAGACCACTTATAGGGGCGGAGCGAGGTGGCTAGGGATCCCTTCCTCTGTGCACCTCCTTCAAGATAGCAAGACGAGCGGGAAGAGGAGAGGCAAACGACCTCTTCGAACTATTTTGATAGGGTCGCTGAATGTTCGTGATTGTAGTACGAATGAATCAAAGAGAAGAGATATTGGTGAGAAAGAAGTTTGATGTATTGGCGCTGAGGGAGACGGAGCTGGAAGGTACAGGCGAGGAAGGATGGGCACGAGAAGGCTTGGTGTTGATATTGAGTTAAGTTAGGCGTAGGAACATGGACATTTGTGAATGCTTACAATCCTGGTAGCGAGAAGAGTGAGGAGGAGAGGGAGCAATTTTGAATTGACCTGAGTGAGTGTATTGTTCGTTCTGAAGGTCAATACAACGTGGCTGTACTGGATGACCTAAATACGAGAGTTGTAGATGTAGTGGTGGAGAAAGGGGTAGGAAGGTATGACGCTCCAGGTAGACATGACAGTGAAGGGAACCTGACTGGTTTGTGCATTGAACAGGAGCTGGTGGTTGAAAATAGTTTGTTTATGAAGTGAATTATTCCCATGTACTCATTGGTAAGGATGGCACGTGGAGCAGTGGTGGAGAGAGCGCGGATGAATTTTGTGCTGGATTCGATGAGAGTGGTGGGGATTCAGTTGAATGTTTGGATATTGGGAAGTGATGGTTGAGGAATGTCCAACCATCTACTGGTGGGAGGAAAATTTTAAGTGAAGCGAAGGTGCAAAGAAACAAAAGAGTGTAAGGAGAAAGAGAAGTAGTGAAGGTGAATGAACTGGATATGGAAAGCAGAGTTGAGGATTCCATCTGGCATTGAGGGCGGAGTTGGACAGCGTGGTTGAGCAGGATTTAACAAACGTTGAGGACGGATGGGACATGTTCAGAGATGAGTTGTTGAAATTTGCGGTATTGTGTTCTGTATGCGCCGAGTGATCGGGTGCAGAAGGCAAAGTTTCCAATGGTGGAATGAAGAGGAGTGGTTGCAAGCAAGGTCGGTAATGGCCCATGACAAATATAGCGAGAAGAGAAAATACGTGAAGCGGGGTTGAGGAGAACCGAGAGGGATGCCATTGCCAGGTGGGGCAGGCGATTGTGCCAATTTTAAAATGAACAAAATATGCTTTGGAAAGAAGTGAAGAGGTTGAGAGAAGGGGCGAACGGAAATAGTAGGTGGCGAAAGGTGAAACAAGGTGGTGAGGTTGTGAAGAGGTGGGCCGAGTGTTTTGATGAGTTACTGTAGGCTGAATATGTCAGAGAGGCTGACATTGTTGCTGTGGGTGGTGGCACACCGATACTGCGGACACCACTATACAAGAAGTGCTGAAGGTGGTAGAGGCGCTAGAAACAGGGAAAGCCCCTTATTTGGACGGCGTTGCGACTGATTGTATGGAAAGGGGTGGAATAAAGATGGTCGAATGGTTGGTGAGGCTTCTGATCCTGTGTATTTTGTCGGGAGTGATGCCGATTGAGTGGCGCAGTGCTTGCTTTGTTCCTCTGGTCAAGGTCAAAGGAGTTGCAAATGAATGTTGCAACTCGAGAGGTTTCCGTTTGGTATGTGCCTGTGAGAAGTACCATGCAAAGGAAATTGTGCGTCCTGGGCCTCCATGGATCTGGAAAAGGCCTTTGACAGCGTCGACCGGAAGCGCTATAGAAGGTGCTGCGTCTGTATGGAGTGGGCGTAAATTTGTTGAAAGCGGTTCAGAGTTCCTATGATGGCAGCAGAGCAGGACTCAGAGTGAGGAGCGAGGTGAGTGCTTGGTTCAGAGTGAAAGTGAGACTACGGCAGGCTGCGTTATGTCTCACAGGCCGTTCAATCTGTGCATGGATGGAGTAGCTATGGAGGTGAACGTGCGTGTATTAATTGTGTCGTTGCTTAGAACAGTTGGATTGAGTCAGTTGCTGTTTGTGGACGATGCAACTCTGGTGGCTGATTTTGATGAGAAATTGTGTAGGCTGGTGTCAGAGTGTGACAGAGTGTGTGAGAGGAAGGAGTTGCAAGTTAACGCATTTGCGAGCAAAGTAATGAGATGTCCGAGGAATGTCGATGGAAGCAGAATTAGTGTCCCCTAAACGTAGAGTTTTGGAGGAAGTTCAGTAATTCACGTACCTGGGCTCTCATGTGGAAAAGAGTGAACTGGTTGAAATTGAGGTGAAGTCGCGCGTGAAGAAAAGGTGAAAAGTGTTGGGTGCACTGAGGAGTGTAATGAGTTGTAGGACGTTAGATGAGGGTTGGATGGAGGGGGGGTAGTTGTCAACAGTGTGTTCTACAGAGCTGAGACTTGGGTGATGGGGGCAGAAAAGAGAAGAAGATTTAATTTTTTCGTGTTTAAATGTTCGGGGAGCATGGCTGGAGTGACGCTGAGAGGCAGGACCAATATCAACGTTGTTCGAATTAGAACGTGGATGGGGAAGAAGATAGAAGACATAGGAGATTCAGTGTCTGAAATTGTTCAGGCTCATGGTGAGGATGGATGAAGGGATATAGGTGAAATCGGTGATGAAGGCGGAGGAGAGTAGATGTAGGCCTAGAGGTAGACCGAAGTTTAGGTGGATGAATAGCGTGAAGCAGGCGTTGGGAAGGAGAGACCAAAAATGTACAGAGATAACAAAAGAGAGGGCAATGGCTAGGCGTAAGTGTGAATGAATGAGTTTCGACGCAGTCCTTATGTACTTTCCTGCCACCCAGCACTACAACAAAACTTACTACTCAGAAACACTCACCAGTTTGTAGTTTCCTCACCGCTCTGTCGTCCTCCACTCATCACTCTGTCCCTTTTCACTCACAACTCAGATTCAAGCTCTCACCACGAAGCCGCCCTCCACCCACAACTCTAACCAGCATCACTCCACTCTTTACTCCGTCACCACTCACTCAGCACGCTGTCGCTCTCCCCTCACCAATCTATCATCCTCCACTCCCCAATTTATCGCCATCCGCTTACCACTATGTCGCCCTCCATTCACCAGTCTGACGCCCTTTACCTACCACTCTGTCACTCGCTACTCATTACTTTCGCCATTCATTCACCACTCTGTCGCTCTCCGCTCTCCACTCTACCGTCATTCACCCTTTTGTGCCACTCTTAACTCTGGTTACCACTCTGGTATCCATCATTTACCACTTTATCGCCCTCCACTCACTACTCTACCGCCCTACACTATGTTGATCTAAGCTCACCACTCTTTTGCTATCCACTCACCACTCTTTTACTATCCACTCACCAGGCTCTCGTCGTTTTCTCACCACTGCGTCACTACCTGATCACCATTTTGTCGATATCCACTGACCACTCAATCGCCCTTCTCTCTCCCCTTTGTCACCATCCACTCCCCACTCAGACATCTTCCCATCATTACTGTGCTGCTTTTCACTCATCACTCAGTCGCACTCCACTCATTACTGTGTCGCCCTTCACTCATCACTCTGTTATACTCCACTCACCTCTCTGTCGTCCTTCACTCACCATTAAACCTCTTCACTCGGTATCATGATGCGTTTCCCATTCTTCTTTCCAAGTTTGACCTTTACCTCCATTTTCTGATCAACATGTTGAACAATCTTTGTTTGATATGTTTCCCTCCCATTGCTTATTTTTATTTAATAATTCACCCGCCTCTCTTCCCGTCACTCCCTGCCCCTCTTTTCCCCCTCTCACCCTCACCAAAAGAGGGACGTATCTTCGGGATATCGTTAGATCTTAGAATACCTGGGGTCCTGCTCAATACTCATAGACGCTTCCTAAATCGCATCGAGTAATACATAATTTTCGGAAGTTCGTACTACGTGGTGTCCTACGTAGTGCTCTACGGGGTGCATATCAGCGAGTATGACGTAGAAGTCTATGTGATTATGTAAAGCGCTGTCTGTTTTCCCTGCAGTAGCCCTCACTTGTCCCTCGCTCACCCCTCTTCCGCCACTTGCCTCCCAGCGCATCTTTCCCTGCCTTCCTGTTCACGAGTCAGTGCGGTACAAGGAGCAACAGAGGAAGATGTCCCCTTCTCCTCCGCTCCCCCTCTCCCACTCTCTCACCACTCTCTCTCCTTTTGTCTGGCGTGGGGTCCCACAACACCTTTAGCTTGACAATAGCATGGGATAGTAGTTATTCCTACTCTGCCATGGAACGAGCCATCAGAGACACACCTTTGAGGGTAGGTTGTTCGTGAATGCTGATGCCTCATGGTGGGGTTAGCTCGGGAATGGTGGGATTAGCTCGGGAATGGTGGGGTTAGCTCGGGAATGGTGGGGTTAGCTCGGGAATGGTGGGGTTAGCTCGGGAATGGTGGAGCTGATGGGGTTATTTCCTGCCATGTGCGTGAATTAGAATTTCCTGCCATGTACGATAAAAATTCGTGTCATAGCACTAGATTTGATATATTCTAAAATAAATCACGATTATGCTCGTTGAAGAGCATGTTTATTATATGAATCTTACACTGTAATGGAGATAAAATGATAGTGGAATTTTTAAACAGTTTATATCTTGTCACCTATTTCCGTCTATCACCCAGCACCTAGTTCCGTCTATCACCCAGCACCTACCCGTCTATCACCCAGCACCTACCCGTCTATCACCCAGCACCTAGTCCCGTCTATCACCCAGCATCTAGTTCCGTCTATCACCCAGCACCTAGTTCCGTCTATCACCCAGCACCTACCCGTCTATCACCCAGCACCTACCCGTCTATCACCCAGCACCTAGTTCCGTCTATCACCCAGCATCTAGTTCCGTCTATCACCCAGCACCTAGTTCCGTCTATCACCCACCACCTAGTTCCGTCTGTCACCCAGCACCTAGTTCCGTCTATCACCCAGCACCTATCCTTCTTTCACCCAGCACCCATCCGGCTATCACCCAGCACCTAGTTCCGTCTATCACCCAGCATCTAGTTCCGTCTATCACCCAGCAACTAGTTCCGTCTATCACCCAGCACCTAGTTCCGTCTATCACCCACCACCTAGTTCCGTCTGTCACCCAGCACCTAGTTCCGTCTATCACCCACCACCTAGTACCGTCTATCACCCAGTACCCATCCATCCATCACCCAGCACCTAATTCCGTCTATCACCCACCACCTAGTTCCGTCTGTCACCCAGCACCTAGTTCCGTCTATCACCCACCACCTAGTACCGTGTATCACCCAGTACCCATCCATCCATCACCCAGCACCTAGTTCCGTCTATCACCCAACATCTAGTTCCGTCTATCACCCAGCACCTATCCTTCTTTCACCCAGCACCCATCCGGCTATCACCCAGCACCTAGTTCCGTCTATCACCCAGCATCTAGTTCCGTCTATCACCCAGCACCTAGTTCCGTCTATCACTCAGCACCTAGTTCCGTCTATCACCCACCACCTAGTTCCGTCTGTCACCCAACACCTAGTTCCGTCTATCACCCACCACCTAGTACCGTCTATCACCCAGTACCCATCCATCCATCACCCAGCACCTAGTTCCGTCTATCACCCACCACCTAGTTCCGTCTATCACCCAGCACCTAGTTCCGTCTATCACCCAGCACCTAGTTCCGTCTATCACCCAGCACCTAGTTCCGTCTATCACCCACCACCTAGTTCCGTCTGTCACCCAGCACCTAATTCCGTCTATCACCCACCACCTAGTACCGTCTATCACCCAGCAACTAGTTCCGTCTATCAACCAGTACCTAGTTCCGTCTTTCAACAAGTACCTAGTTCCGTCTATCACCCACCACATATCCGTTTATCACCCAGCACCTTTCATTTACACCCTGCTACCATCACACCCAACGACATCAGTGATGGGCAAGTTATTGTATCTAGATTATTCTCTCGAGTAATTGGTCCCAATTTTTCTCACAAAAATGGATAAAGACTGGAAAAGTAGCTAGACACAGTATCGTGACCAATACTGACGGCGGTCCCACCGTGACAATAACCTGTCCTGCTATCGCACTCCCTGTTTGTCTGTCGGCAAGTCCACCTCATCTGTCTCTCCTTTCCTCGTCCGTAGTCCACTTCAACCTCAACCCCAACCTCCCCACAATGGCGCTGCAGCACCGGATGTGTTTTTTTTCTTGGCATCAACTGTTGAGGGGACAAATACCCGAACAAGTACCACCTCAACAGGTCCTTCGGAGGACCGCCACATTTAAGCACCATTGCTAGACTGGCTAAGCTAGCCTCGCCAGTATGTGGTGTGAGGAAGGTGCTTTATAATCATTAGAGAAATATGATTAGAAGTCCATGAACTAGGTACGTATCATCTGTGTACTTTGATATAAACCTAAATAAATTTTACATCGTTAAATCCCGAACATGTTATTTAGTATATTTATCAAGCATATAATGTTTTGACAAACTCTCTGGTTACCCTACACTAAGTCCACTGAATGGAAGGTTTATGACAGATACATACTGAAGTATTCAACCACAACTAGATGACTATTAGAACCAATAAAAAACTGATATTAGATTAGATTGCGTGCACTGTTAACGGAGACCAGGACTATTTGTGAGCGCTAACATCCACCCTCTCACATACTTTGTGAGCGCTAACATCCACCCTCTCACATAC
>SDVV010011496.1:0-15823 GCA_016164225.1 Gammarus roeselii | reverse complement strand
AGGTGCACGCTCTGTGCCTCAGGCATCAGGTGCACGCCCTGAACCTCAGGCATCAGGTGCACGCTCTGTTCCAAACAGCGGCATCTGATGTGCCCACTCAGACATCAGGTGCACGCTTTGTGCCTCAGGCATCAGGTGCACGCTCTGTGACTCAGGCATCAGGTGCCCGCTCTGTTCCAAACAGCGGCATCTGATGTGCCCACTCAGGCATCAGGTGCACGCTCTGTGCCTCAGGCATCAGGTGCACGCTCTGTGCCTCAGGCATCAGGTGCACGCTCTGTGCCTCAGGCATCAGGTGCACACTCTGTTCCAAACAGCGGCATCTGATGTGCCCACTCAGGCACCAGGTGCACGCTCTGTGCCTCAGGCATCAGGTGCACGCTCTGTTCCAAACAGCGGCATCTGATGTGCCCACTCAGGCACCAGGTGCACGCTCTGTGCCTCAGGCATCAGGTGCACGCTCTGTATATCAGGTGCACGCTCTGTTCCAAACAGCGGCATCTGATGTACCCACTCAGGCATCAGGTGCACGCTCTGTGCCACGTTAATTTTTGATATTTCGCGAATAAGAATACATGATTTACTCCCCAATAGTTGCGTGTTCTAGCGGTGCTACTTCGTCGAGATTGCACTCATATGTTTCGGCTGATCATTTCAATCGGTCGCATAGCCTGTATGTGCAGTAGCATTCGTTCACGATTTAAAACATAGTGAAATCTTCACTGCCCATTTTTCGCTCTTTATTTGAACTCATCGGAAATTGGATTAATATCTCCCAATAAGAGGCTTTGTCCACGCATTTCTATATGAAGGTATATGAAGGTAAATTCGACGAGGGAAAGTCGAATTTATTTTTCCGGTTACGGACTAAACATAAACGAATTTTCGTCCGCTACTGCACGTCTGGCCTCTGAGGCTTGAATAGACGAGAGGAAGCCTTCGACTCGGGCCGTGCCGGTGAATTGCCGCCTCAGAAGCCGCAGGCAAACTTTTTGCGGCACTCCCCAAATGCTCGGGGATGAAATTCTGGCCTCCTTTGCATCCGCCAAAAGCAGAGATATCCGTTGGATGATAAATTCACGTATATGTCAGTACTCTCAGTATGTTCGTATTTGTCGTGTTTCAACCGTCATTTCCCCAAAGGCTTTTCTGACTGAAAAAAAATGCAAATTTAGCCGCGGTGCTTTTGATCAGCGATGTGTTCCCAGTACTCGACTTCACAAATTGGCGGCCCATTTGAAACTTGGTTTTGAAGGTTTCATTTGGCAGGAAACTTCATATGAGGTGCGGTTACGGGAGAATATTAGTGAAATGCCTACTAGAGGTCACAACTAACCTAATATCGTTCTGCTCACATAATGTCCATGTCCCTAGCTCTGTTGATTCAACCATGATGTGTTGCATCGACAGAAAACGAATATTAGTGCCGGCAAAAATATCCGATCGCCATGGAAATTTTACAAATTTTTGACGCAAATAAATAAAAAAGATTTATATTCTTCAAATATACCAGTTGCTCGTCTATTGCCTTTCTGCTCTTGATGACTTGTTTGAGACGTTCTGGCATAAATTTGAAGTTATTTTTTTGTGATATCTCAATAAACACTTTCCGATGTAAACTAACGACACGTGCTTTCAAAACCGCTGATGGCCGCCAACTGGTGCTTCAATGGAACAGGAGTCGTTCTGTTGCCTTACACAACAGAATTTACCTGGAAGTCGATGCATGTTTTAGTACAAATTTTACAGCTTTCTGAGGAATGTAAAAAAATATGGGTTTGTCGAAGTATGATCGGATTATTTTTTGCCTGCATTGTAATATATCTCTGGAAAAACAATATTTTCGTTCGTCAGATCAATGAGAATGGGATTTCAACCCTCAGGTTCTTATGGTAATACTTTTCAAGCACTCAACAGAATCTTCAATCATTGAGAATTTCGTTATCTATGGACAAAATTAATAACAAACATAGACGATAGGACGGAGACGTACAAAAACCCTACTCATACCACTAAAATTTTTACCATAAAAAAATATCGTGTTCAAGTGTCTTGTCTGTCGATTGCTTTCCTTAAGTATTGAGATGGGTGAAAGTTGAGAGCCTCCAATCAGAATAGGAAAGAATACCGTGTGCCACAACAATATTTGCAGAGCGCTCCCGTATCCTTGTCTTACAAAAATAATTTATAGAGGTGTCATAGAAGAATGGATGTATCACATACACGACAAGGTACAAGAGCTTAGCAAAGAAGGAAGATAATCCTTCTATGTTTCAGTTTTATAAGAAACTAGTGTTTTTAATTGAGGACGAAATGAACGGGACGGCAAGCAGAGACGGAAACGAACGGGAGCTAGGACAGGACATCCCGCAGAAACGGGAAAGGACGAGAGCTTGGACGTAGCGGCCAGCAGAGAAAGGAAAAGACGGGAGCTTGGACGGGACGGCCAGCAAAGACGTGAGCTTGGACGGGGCGGCAAGCAGAGACGAAAGCGGACGGACGCTTCAACCAGGTGGCAAACAGAGACTTGAACGGACGGAGCTTGAACGGGACCCCAAACAAAGACGGGAGAGTACGGGAGCTTGGACGGGGCGGCAAGCAGAGACGGGAGCTTGGACAACCCGGCAAGCATAGACATGAGAGGACGGGAGCTTGGACGTGGCTACAAGCAGAGACGGGAGCGGACGGGAGCTAGGACAGGATGGCACGCAGAGACGGGAATGGACGGAAGTCGACGACAGAAAACCAAAGGCAATATCTGAAATGATACATATTTGGTACATAATTCAGATATTTAAATAATGTTCAATCTGTCGTCCGCCGCGACGAATTCCTACCTTAGTACTCAATGGAAACCACTATCAACACATTGTATGTACTATGTAATGGTGATCTAAGTTTATTTAACATTTCATGGAGTTTATTTTCATTGAATATTTCTAAGGTATTTGATGATAGTAATTCCAGAACAGTGGTACTCAGAGACTCCTAGCAAGACTTAACAGTTGACGCAAGAATTTTAAATTTATTTATGCGCCACTGATGGCTTGGCAAGGTTAAGACAACATTGAAGGTGAACATAATGTGATCATGGATACATATATGAATAACGCAAATAAATACCAGTTTAACAATGCACGTTGGGTTTAAGGTATTGCTCTTTTGAACTCAAATTGAATAAGAAAATACGCAAATCAAATACAATCGTTTTTATCAGCCCAATTAACATACAAGCATACCAATGATATTAGGGCTATCAAATATTTAAAGAATTCGTGCTTTCTGATAGAAATCTATGCAGTGTCAGGTCTGTAAGTCGTCTGCCGTCTGCCACGCCCTACACTGTCGTCTGTCACGCGCTACACTGCCGTCTGTCAAGCGCTACACTGCTGTCTATCACGCGCATCGCTGCTGCCTGCCACGCGTTACACTGCCGTCTGTCACGCGTTTTACTGCCGTCTGTCACGCGCGTCAGTGCCGTCTGTCACGCGCTACACTGCCGTCTGTCACGCGCTACACTGCCGTCTGTCACGCGCTACACTGCCGTCTGTCACGCGCGTCAGTGCCGTCTGTCACGCGCTACACTGCCGTCTGTCACGTGCTACACTGCCGTCTATCACGCGCATCACTGCTGCTGCCACGTGTTACACTGCCGTCTGTCACGCGTTACACTGCCGTCTGTCACGCGCTACAGTGCCGTCTATCACGCGCTACACTATTATATTGGAAAATCAGGAGGGATCCTTCTTAATAATCCCGCAACAACAATAGGTCAACAGGCCCGTTGATGTCTTCCTACACTTGTAAACTTGCATTAAGACCAACAAGGCCCAATTCCCGTCAGGGGCTTGTGTGTCCGTGTCGAGGGTGTAAAGATATCTGACCACGCTATCCCTTAGGAGAGGAAGGTGTAAGGAACCCTGGCAACGCTATCCCTGATGAGAGGAAGGTCTTGGAAACCTCGACCACGCCATCATTGAAAAGAAGAAGGTGCTGTGAACCCTGATCACGCTATCCCTGAAGAGAGGAAGGTGTTGAAAACCTTAGTCACGCTATCCCTGAAGAGTGAATGGTATGGAAAACTCTGATCTCACTATCCCTGAAGAAAGAGAGGTGTGGAGAACGCCGACTACACTTTCCCAGAAGAAAGGATGGAGCGACTTTCCTGGGTATCGTTTTTTTAAGCAACAATAATTAATTACCGTGACACAGATACTCTTAGAAGGACAGAGTGTGGCGTCTTGCTGTCAGCATCAATGAGCGCCTGAGAAAGATCCTTTTTAAGTTAGCTTCAGTGCATATACTTTCACGGCGATTTGGTCCGCCCTCTGTCCCAAGTTGATTTACTTTTCGTTGTACGTAGATAGTGGGGCAATGCTTACTATCAAGAGCTGCTGGTATCTAAAGGGTAAATTTCCTGTCATTGCGAGATAACAAATCTTCCATTGTTGTTGCATCTGCCTTCGTTCGTCTGGCTTGCGGGAACAACGTATTCGAGCGGGGATCGCTCTGTTGGTGCAGTTGTGATTCTACGTCTGCGGACACCAGCTGAGTGAGAGGTAAATAATAACTTAGCATTCCTGGTAAGGCTGATGATCACATGGGCAGAACGTGCACCTGTAGTGGGGGGGGGGGAAGAAGCTAAAACCATCTGAACCGATCATGCACCCCGAACGCTGGGATGAGTTTCTGCACTAGCAAAGCTGAAGAGAAAACCTTCCTGGGACGCACAATCGGAAGGCGCGGAAAGGGGATCATTTATGTGAAGTAGAAGCGTTCAAACAAATTGGAATGATGCAATGGTGGAGCAACGGAGCTGGTCGGCCCTGAACGACGGGAGATGCGTCAACGACGCCAATTATACGACGAATCGAGTGGGGGACACAACTCGTGTATTCAGGAAGTGATTGTATAGTTTTCGAAGAATCAGAACAGAGATGTTTTTATGACCAACTGTCTAGCCTTTTAAAATCTATTAACAACGAGTGATAGTGGAAGACAGACTTCTTTCTAAATATTGAATATCGTAATTTTTTCATGTTTATTTGCGCCAGCTTTACGAAATATAGATAAATATAGCGCAGACGGCAGAAAATAAACAATCCACATAGTTCTGCCCCTGTCGTTGACACTCGTGACGGCCTCGCGAGTGTTCCCACCACCCAGGGCAAGCGGTAACACGCTCTCAATTTCTACTGAGTTTCATGTATCGTGCATAATGATGAACTAACATCAAGAACCACTTTTCCTGTTCCCTGGAAGAGGCAGATCTGACAGAAAAGACTACGATAACGTCATTCAGACGGTGCATCGACACGGAGCCAGCTTATGTTGCAGCAGGGGTTGAATACAGAGAGGCACCGTCATTCAGACGGTGCATCGACACGGAGCCAGCTTCTGATGCCGCAGGGGGTGAATACATAGATGAATCTCACCCGCACCTAGCTGTATCTCATTTATACTTTACATTAACCAAGTTTTCACCAGTCTAGATGCTGGGACTAACAGTAATCTTGTATTCTGTGCTTCCTCAGGTTTGCCTGCTCAAACTTCAACTTCTCTGGAAGCCTTCAATTCCTGATCTGGATGATTGGATAGCTAGGTCTGACTCCCTTTATAGTCTAAAAAATTGGACTTCCACAAACCTGGAATCTTGGACGTGCGATCGCCTCCCCCTCCCGTATCTCCCCCCTCACCTTTCCTCTGTTCTCCCAGTCCCCATTCCTCAGTTCTCCCTCTCCCCTCTTCTCTGTTCCCCGGGACAGTTGTTAGCAGAGTAACTGTTAGCTCCTGGAGCTTATTTGTAACTACGGTCACTGCCGAGGCTATAACGCACTTTGCTAATTTTAGCGCGGGATCGGTTTTCTTGTTGCCAAGATCAGCTGAGACGTCAGACCAAGGAAAAGCTCTTGGCTCAGTGTGGCGCGGGATCAGTTTCCATGTTGCCAAGATCAGCTGAGACGTCAAACCAAGGGAAAGCTCTTGGCTCAGTGTGGCGCAGGATCAGTTTCCATGATGCCAAGATCAGCTGAGACGTCAGACCAAGGAAACGCTTTTGGCTCAGTGTGGCGCGGGATCAGTTTCCATGATGCCAAGATCAGCTGAGACGTCAGACCAAGGAAACGCTCTTGACTCAGTGTAGCGCGGGATCAGTTTCCATGATGCCAAGATCGGCTGAGACGTCAGCCTAAGGGAAAGCTCTTGGTTCAGTGTAGCGCGGGATTGGTTTTCTTGTTGCCAAGATCAGCTGAGACGTCAGACCGAGGGAAAGCTCTTGGTTCAATGCAGATAGTGCACTGACCAGGGTATGAAAAGAAGCAGACTTTACACAAAGAAAGGAGGAAGCGACCGGTCTTAAATTATGTGCATCGAATAAACGTTGAAAACGTTGCCGCTGCAGCACGAAGAGTTATTGCATCTCCTGCAGGTTAGAATAACGGTCGATTTCCAACACAGAAAGAACATCTGGAGATCAACAATCCCATATTGTTATCGTTAGCCTCATCGCAATGAGTGTTGGAGCACTCACTGAAACCTTTTATTTTTCATTTTTGATTATGATCTGGCAATATATTTAATCATTACATTTAATTGATTCCCTCAGTGACGAACCGTTCAAAGTACATACAAGAGAGAACTATGAAAGAAGAAAATATTGTGTTCAGTAAACACCACGAGAAGTTGATTTCTGCCCTTCAATCCCTTCATATTTGAGCCGAACTTTTAACACTTCTGTCTCGACAAGAACACAATCCCGTGAATGTATCTTGGCCTCGACCCAAGAAGCCAAGGCATGTCATTTATTACCCTAAAAGCGCGTGACTCGAAGAGCTAAAAGCTGGTCCAATATGCAGGGCAATTTCGGGAGCTATGATACATTGGGGCTCACAAAGAACACTTTGTTCAGTCGTATTTATTGCACAGTGAATCAATCATCAGAAACACCTCCCTTATGAACATTATTTGGTAAAGCTTTGAATCATCCTAATTACTTACATTCGTAACGATTTTTTCATTAGGAATAATTCTATTTATGACCTTCGTAACAATGTGAAGGTACATATTTCCCGTAACTTGCATACACAGTGTCAACTATTTTTAAAATACAGAGTTGCTAAAAATTGAAATCCGATTGCAATATATTTAAGGAAGGGTAGAAGTACAGGTACCTTCAAACGTTGACTAAAATTATATCTATTTGAACTTGTGCGTGCAGAAATTTTGGAATTTTAATTTCCTTCCTCTTTGCAACTTACCACGTCAACTAATATGATTTATGAGTTTCCTGATTCAGGCACATTCATTATTTTTTTCTCATTTCATACGTATGCTCAAATTTCCAATTATATTGTTCATGTAAAGATACGTTCGTTTAATAAACCCATCTATTATCTATTACCCACCACCAACGACAAACTGGAACCTCTTGAGTTGCTGCATTCATTCTCGTTCACTTTCATCATCCATATGTAGCGGAACAGGGCAAGCACAGATCCACACAAACAGCACCAAGCTTCACACGAAAAACAGATTTATTATCTCACCAATCACTCCATCACCGTTACCTCACCACTTTTTAGATACTAAATCACAACACCGTCCGAACCAAGGATAGTCCTTGCTTTCATCCCTTCCACCGCCTCCTGCACCTATTCCTCAGCAATCATTCCCCGAACAATTTTTGCACCCACACCCAGCATCAGTGCACTACAACCCCACATGCAACATTGTCTGAACCTCTGATATCCACATAATTCAACAACTCCTCAAACACTTCGCTCATCTCTTTGGCATCGCACCACTTATGAAAACAACCTGCCAACTTCATTTCCACCCGTCTCGCCCCATACTCACCATCTTGACCTTCTTTCAGCACATCTTTTTGTTCCTGGCATCAGCGTCGCTCTTTGTTTTAGTCCCAACACGTTTCGCCTTCTCTTCTCAGTATAAGTCATAGGACGCCACCTACCCCATCACCTATCTCTACTCAAAAACTTTTCTCCTCTTCATAACCGCCATTTTCCACCACTTGCCACCCTTACTCCTTCACCTGCCCACATGGCGCACCCCACACACATTTCTCGCGCATCTCACAACTGCAATTCTGAACGTTTCACAATCATTAGGTCAAATTCCTACTTCAACGCCTATTGGACATACTCAGCTATGATGGCCACATTCAGTTCATTCACTATCACCACCCCCCCCCCTCTCCTTCCCCACCGTCCATATCGCAATATTTTGTATCCCTTCCATTTCTGCGCGACTCATAAATTTCCTTCCTCCTGTGGAGAGACTGACATTCCTCTACACTCCCCTGTCAACACCCGCACATACAACAGTATCCCCACCACTCTCCTCGAAATCAACATAAAATCCACCAACGCCATATCCATCACTGCATGCATGTACCATGGGTCACCTTTACCCAGATTTACTTGTGGACATATCGCTTCTCGCTCAATCTGTATCCCAACACCGGCTCAGCTGCATGCCCACGCCAATCATGTTACCTTTATTGTCATTTCTACACGGAACCTCTCACCTCCCTATCATATTCTCCATCACAATGTCTCCAAATCTTGCATTTAGATCCCCCAGTGAGCACTTTTGGCTCAATCAGACAAAGCCCAAAGGTGCTCACTCTCCTCCTCACTCCTCTCGTTACATGGACCGTACGCCTTCACAAACGCCCATCCTGCTTTACCCATCTTTCTATACCTGATGATATTATTCAATTCGACAGTCCCGAAAGAGTGTTGGTGATGCTACTAATTGTATTTGTCATTGATTGAAGAACAGCAACATCACCCTGAGTTTGCACTGCGGCAGTCTGCCTATATTCCAGCATGTATGTCTTGCATCATCACCTTACTGGGATAGGCATCCCATGACCCCCATCTAACTACGCTGGTGCTTTAGAGACGGTGCGAAATCGTTTCAAATTTTTTTTCAGGGATGAAAACATAGGCACGCTTTCACAAATGTCCAGTTCTGTCGGTCTCCGCACAATATGGCTTATGGCCCAGCCAAACCTCCCATCCCTCCTCTTTTAGAAACATTTGCTTCGCTTGATATCCCGGACCCAACTCATCCATAATTTCTTAGCACCTTTGACGGCTTGTTAAACATTAAGGAGTTTCCGCGTTTTATCTTGTCATTTGTCAACGGAGATGGCGGTAAGGCTTCACCGATGGATGGAACTTTCGCAGAACCACTTTGCAGCCCTGCGCTGGGCTGCTCACAAGCCCTTTTCCGGGCTGCTCACAAGCCCTGGACCGCTCTGCTCACAAACCCTGGACCGGGCTGCTCACAAGCCCTGGACCGGGCTGCTCACAAGCCCTGGACCGGGCTGCGTGAGCTGTTCTCAATCTTATTTTGCAATCGTTGATATCTTCCAACACCGCGTAGGGAACAAACGACACTCGTTCGGTGCATCGGGCATGGTGTCGTAATACCTTGTCAACCCTTCCTCGAATAAGGCAATGGATTTAGACTGCTCCGATGGAAGGGATGTATTGTACGTAGGTCTGTTAACTGTTGCCATTTAGAATGGGCTACCTCCAGAAGATAGTGACTCGTATTCCAACAATGAACAGGAAACCTCAGTCCCCAGCCAACGGTCAGCTTTTTCGCTGATTAAACATTTCGGCACTTGCAGTAATTTCCACCGTCTGTTCGGCCGGCTGATTTATGTTACGATGGTGCAGGAGACCCGGCAACATCAGAGGAGGGATAGAACAGGTCAGGCAGCATTTGAGCGAGGGTTAGACCAGGCCAGGCAACATTAGAGCGAGAGATTGACCAGGCCAGGCCACATATGAATGAGGAATAGACCAAACCAGGCAGCATTAGAGCGAAGGATAGACCAGGCCAGGCAATATTAGAGCGAGAGATAGACCAGGTCAGGCAACATTTGAGCGAGGGATCGACCAGGCCAGGCAACATTAGAGCGAGTGATAGACCAGGCCAGGCATCATTAGAGCAAGGGATAGAACAGGCCAGGTAACATTAGAGTGAGAGATAGAACAACAAAAACCATGCAGAGTAACTGCGGTTTCTAGACCATGCAACATTAAAGCTATGGATAGACCAGGCCGAGCTAGGCAACATTGGGGCGACGGATAGACCAAGCCAGGCCACATAAAAGCGAGGGATGAACCAAGCCAGGCCAAGTGCCATCAGAACGAGGGATAGTCCAGGCCAGGCTAGGCCAGGTAACATTAATTCAGGCCAGTCCCGGCAACATTAGGGCGAGGTGTAGACCAGGCTGGGCCAAGCCACATTGGAAGGAGGGATGGACCAGGCCTGGCCAGGCCACATTAGAGCAAGGGATGGTGTAGGTCATGCTAGAACACCATAAGTTGAGAGATAGACCAGACCAAGGCAAGCAACATTAGGGCGAGGGATAAACCAGGCAATTAGAGTGAGGGCTAGTCCAGAGCATTAGAGCGAGGGCTAGTCCAGAGCATTCAAGAGAGGACCAAGTCAGAGCATTAGAGCGGGGGCTAGTCCAGAGCATTCGAGCGAGGGCCAAGTCAGAGCATTAGAGCGAGGGCTAGTCCAGAGCATTAAAGTGAGGGCTAGTCAAATAAATTTCATGAGAGTTTTGTCCAAGTTTGACTGGACACACGCATACAAGATTTTGTTGAAATGTTTTTGTAGTTCTGCATTTATCCCGCGTTGAGTCTTCAGAGGCGGAGAGACTTGAGAGGCGGAGAGAATTCAGAGGCGGAGAGACTTGAGAGGCGGAGAGACTCAAGAGACGGAGAGACTTGAGAGGCGAAAAGACTTGAGAGGCGGAGGGTTAAGGCTTGTAAACAAAAGGCAGCGGGGACGCTGGTGATCAAGCAAAGCTCCTCCACTCGCAACTGCAGCCGTGCATGAAAATCAAAAGTCCTTCTGAAACACCGAAGTTGTATTCGACATGGCGACGACACGCGCAAATGCGAGACACCGCAGTATGGAGCAAGTGCGATATAGTGTTATCTGTGTCTGGGTACACGTTAGCATCTTGCAATTGGAATTTCTCGTGAAAAAGTTTACGAGTATTAGCTAAGAGGGGGTAGTAATATCTATGATGCGAAAGAGTTTAGGAGCGAAAATGTTCGGTGTGAAAGTTTCCAAAACGCGATTTAGCACCCCTAACCTGTTGTAAATTTATATCCACCGACTTTATATAAAAAATAAACAATCTGTGAGATGAAAATAAACAATTTTATATTCATGAATATAAAATTATACGGAAACGTTGTCAAAAAAATTCTTATCCAATAAACTTTCCACCTAATTGGGTACTAGTGAAGAAAAAAATTGAATGCTCTCAAATGTAAACTTTTCCGGGCCTCAAAGTTTCCCAGCGCAAATACCGCGCCATCTATGAGTGCCAACTTCACTCATGACAGGAGTGAAGTTCTGTCTTCACACTTCACGTAGCTCTTTGAACTTCTTCCATGGCTCTTTTGTCGTGACGTCCGCGCCATTTTTGTCTAGAAAATATGAAATGTTAAAGTTTTTCAAAAATATTTCATTGATCATTCAATATAAAATACTATTGGATTCAGGTATAATGAGATAGTGACAAAGATACAGAAATATCAGGATACACATATGATACGTAGCAAGTTTTCGTCAGCGTGAGCTGTTCTGAAGACAGCATTTGCCATTTCGAAATTTATTTTCTACTTATAACTAAGGTTGGGAAGTAACTTGGCCATCACATCCTACCAACCGATGGACATTGTTGGAGAACGTTCTTTATTCTGCACTTGATAATGTTGAGACAGATAAAAGCGTTACATTGGACCATCAATTTCAAGAAAAATACGCAGTAGTGTGGTCACCGACAATTACTTTATCATGACAATTTACTGTTTCAACTGACATTTCATAAAAAAACATGAGAGTAGAATAGATCCGACCCGAGGTGGTCCATTACATCACTCACACTTTGTATGGCACATGATGACGCCAATTTTGAAACTAACTTTATAGCTAGCATGACATGTTACATACACATGCACAGGAAAAAAAATCAGTGAATCATAATAGTTGGGTAAAATAAAGTTTCTGATATTTGCATGAAAAAGGCTATTAGAAATTGGAACAAACATACGAAACGGGGGAAAATAAATGAATGTATCTGGAACAAGAAACTTATTAATCACAAATAGTTGACACGGTAAATTGCATAGCGGAAGGAAATCACAATTCAAGAAATTTTGTACATACAAGGTCAAACATGTTTAATTTTAGTTTACGTTTGAAGGTAGCTATACTTCTACCCTCCCATTTATCTATGACAATCGAATCCCAAATTTTAGCCGCTCTGTATTTTGAGAATAGTTGGGACTGTGTAGGCGAGTTACTGGGAATTTGCAACTTTGCATTGTTACGAAGATCATACATTTAATATTTCTAACGAAAAAATCGTTATCAATGTAGGTTAAAAGATTCATAGCTCTGAATACAAACACCACACCGAAAAAGTTAATGATGTGACGTAAGGGAAAATATTCCATTGACAAAAGAGAGTTAACGTGTAGTCACGTCTGCTAGTATGTGATAGTGTTCTGATGACGCATGTTTCACTATGAACTATAGGTCTCAGGTTTGTTTTGTAAGTGGAAGCAAACACGCTTACACAATTCGTCAAAAAATATGAATAAGGCTATATTGTAAACAGTAGTCGTGAGACAGATTCTAATTTCGTAAAGGATGCCACTCGATACGGATAATTTTCCGGCAACAAACGAGATGTGATCTTTCCAATTAGGTTTTTGATCTATAATTACACCGATAAACTTTGTTTTTGCTACATATGCAACGGGTTCCCCTTTCAATTCGATTTGTGTGTTAGGAATGGGTATCATCCTCCTGGCAAATATCATGACCAGCGGCGTGTCAACATTTAGCGTCAGCTTGTTATCTGTGAACAAGTCGGAAATGTGAACCAATTGATTATTCATATTAGTAATAGTTTCATTTACATTTTTTTTCGGTCAAAAAATCTGTACCATAAATCTATAAATACACTATCGCTAGTGTTTACAATGTCATTATTAGAGATCAGGAGGAGCAACGGCCCAAGGATCGACCCTTGCGGTACTCCTATATTTACCGTACTGATAGATAGGGAGAGAATATACCAACAATATCGTTGGGAGATTTATTTAAATTATCCCTCTGATAATTTTACTACTGATAGATGATGGTAGCTCATTTCAATTCACTAGGTGTTTTCTATCGAGAAGACAACTTTTTATCCTGCACTTATCAATGGAACTAACTCCATAATGCTCTAATTTCGAGACCAAAATATCTTGATTCACGCCATTGGAAACGGCGATAAGGTTCATAAACGTTGTTACAGTGACTTTCCCACATTCGAACCCATCCACAACGTCTCCAGCAAATTTTAATTGAGCATGCGCTGTATTCCTGAAAGCCCGAAAGCCAAATTGATTTTGGCTAAGTAGGTTATTTGAGACAAATTTTAGTTAAACGTCTCGCATTAAATATTTTTCAAAAACTCACGACGGGCAGGACGAATATTGAACGATAATTTTTTTGTGTTTGTTCTGATTTTAATTTCCTAAATTGGACTAATTTTAGCGATTTTGAGTGCATCAGGAATAAATCGTTGCATGAGTGACTTATTGATCAGTGGGGTCCTGAGGCATACAATATCGCCCGACGTGCACGGAAGGCGACTTATTCAGGCTCATTTCAATATCTTTTATTCACTATTTATATCATGAATGGTGGAGTGCCACTATACTTTCTGAATACGTTTTGAAAAAGAAGTGTCCAGTCCTCTCCATTACGGGGTCAGTCTGTGCCTCACAGCCCTACTCGCAGATTAGCAGCGCACTTTCTGCAACGGCAGATTTATTATCATTATTATTAAATCATTTATTTCCACCGTCTAGAAATGGGTTTTTAGGTCTCAAGTCTAACAAATTAAACTCAATTACAGATACTTGACCGAAGATCCCAGAAAAGGGGGTGGCCGATGACATGGCGCACCTCACATTCCCCTCAAGCACTCACACCCACACAGCTGAGCTATTTTGCGATAAATGGTCCAGCCGGGAGACCCAGCAACATGAGTGCGGTCCGATGCCAGTGTCGGCAGCAGGGCACGACAGTGTCACTGATTTTTCCCTGCCGCGTCATGGTGACCAAAACCCCGCAACCCCAACAGCCCCCACGCCTATCCCGTCTCTCAACGAGATGCCAAGAGCGGAGAATAACATCAGGGCAGAGTCAAAAAAACATCCATTCACAATCATTCATCACTCACCCCTTTTCACTGTAAGCTCTCTCTCTACCTCCACACTCAAGACTCTCCTTCCTAACTCATGCTTCACACAATTCATCCACCCAAACTTCGGTCTCTCTCTAGGCTAACGTCCACTCGCCTCTGCCTTCACACTCTTTTCACCAGTTTTCTTCCATCTATCGTCACCATATGTCCAAACCATCGCAGAACACTCAAGTCAACTCTGTCCTATAACTTCTTCACCCTCCCCGGTCTAACTCGCACCACGTCGTTATTGATCCTGTTTCAACGTCACACCAGCCCTGCTCCTCAAACATTTCAACTCGAAGACATTCAAATTTCTTCTCTCCTTTGCTTGCACCCCCATAGGCTCAGCTCCGTAGAGCACAGTTGGGACAACTACACCCTCATACAGCCCTTTCGTTGCTCATAACACTCTTAAGTGCACCCAACATTTTACGCCCTTCCTTCACTCGCGACTTCACTTCAGTGTCCACTAGTTCAGTCTTTTTCACATGGGAGCCCAAATACTTAAAACCCTAAGCTTCCTCCAATAACTCTTTATTTAAGAGGACACTATTTCTGATCGCATCGACAACCCTCAAACTTCTCATTACATTACTTTTACCCGCGTTTACTCGAAGCTTCCTCCTTTCACACATTCTACCAAACTCCGATACTAGCTGCTTCATCTCTGCTTTATCTCTGAATCCGCCACCAGTGTCATCTAAAAAAACATTATCATCCGAAAACCACTGCTTCATCTCTGAATCCGCCACCAGTGTCATCTGAAAAAACATTATCATCCGAAAACCACTCCATACACGTAGGGAGACATCACGCAGCCTTGTCTCTGACTCACCTTTATTGTAAACTAATTACTCAGCTTGCTCTCCACTCAGACACATGCTCTGCTGTGAACATAGAAACTCTGAATTGCTTATAACAGATTCCCGCTCACACAATACAAACGCCACACCCTCCACAGCGCTTCCCTGTCAACCCTGTCGTAGGCCTTTTCCAAATCCATGACTTCCCAGAACACATTTTTTCCCATCGAAAGGTACTTTTCACTGACTTGTTTTGCTGCAAAAATTCTGATCGGCCAGCGCTCTAATCCTTTTATAAGTAAACTTTTTCTCTCCAATGGCGCCATCCGAACAGTGTAATCCTTTTGATCAACATTCGCCCTCACAACTTACCGACCACACATAATAAACTGATACCTCTTGAGTGGCAGCACTCAAGTTTATCTCCCTTTACTCTTCTGCTGCGGAACTATGCAAGCACTGCGTCACTCAACCGACATCACGCCAGCCACAAAACACAGATTTAGTGGCCTCATCAGCCGGCAGCCAAAGACTCATTTATTCTCGAGGTGAAAAGAACAATCGATTCACAAGGAATAATGATACTCTGCACGTTGAAAACAGGAAAACAAAAACGGCTTGTCGAGCTTTTTCGATCTCTGGACCAAAATCCTGGAACAACCTCCCAACAAGCCTCAAGAATCTTGAATCCAACACGTCCTTCAAGAAT
>SDVV010011495.1:0-15823 GCA_016164225.1 Gammarus roeselii | reverse complement strand
ACAGTGCCCCGTGTCTCCAGTCCCTTTGACAGTGCCCGGTGTCTCCAGTCCCTTTGACAGCGCCTCGTGTCTCCAGTCCCTTTGACAGCGCCCCGTGTCTCCAGTCCCTTTGACAGTGCCCCGTGTCTCCAGTACCTTTGACAGCGCCCCGTGCCTCCAGTCCCTTTGACAGTGCCCCGTGTTTCCAGTCCCTTTGAAAGTGCCCCGTGTATCCAGTCCCTTTGACAGTGCCCCGTGTTTCCAGTCCTTTTGGCAGTGCCCCGTGTCTCCAGTCCCTTTGACAGTGCCCCGTGTCTCCAGTCCCTTTGACAGTGCCCGGTGTCTCCAGTCCCTTTGACAGCGCCCCGTGTCTCCAGTCCCTTTGACAGTGCCCCGTGTCTCCAGTCCCTTTGACAGTGCCCCATGTCTCGAGTCCCTTTGACAGTGCCCCGTGTCTCCAGTCCCTTTGACAGTGCCCCGTGTCTCGAATGTGTAATGATGGATGTGACGCATCCTCAGGCTACCGCAAAATGCCTAACTATGAATGATAAACATGAGATGTTCCTTGGAGGCATGTGGTAAGAGAGGCTGTGCACAAACCCGGACACGAGGTAGTCCAAAACATCACGACTGGATTGGCTGGAATGTTCCAGAGCACGAATGGTAGGACAAGGATACGTTCCTTAATTGAGAGTGGGCACCGCTAAAAGGATTGCTCCGGCTTGATAGATGTAACTCCCGAGTCCTGAGGAACGTCTACGAGATGAAGGCCACAGCGCTGGATGCTTCGACGTCACACCAACCTTTAAACCTGAGATAACGATGTTCTCTCTTCAACCTGGACTTACCCTTGATGTTTAAACGTCACATCAACCTTTAAACCTGAGATAACGATATTATATTTTTACATTCCACTTACCCATGATGTTTAGACGTCACATCAAACGTTAAACCTGAGATAACGACGTCTTCTCTTGAACCTGGACTTGACCTTTATTTTTATACATCACATCAACCTTTAAACTTGAGATTACGATATTCTCTCTTTACCCTGAACTTACCCATGATGTTTAGACGTCACATCAACCGTTAAGCCTGAGATAACGATGTCCTCTCTTGAACCTGGACTTACCCTTGATGTTTAAACGTCACATCAACCCTTAAACCTGAGATTACGATATTCTCTTTTACCCTGAACTTACCCATGGTGTTTAGACGTCACACCAACCTCTAAGCCTGAGGTAACGATGTCCTCTCTTGAACCTGGACCGCGAACGTGACGCAGACAGAAACTAACTCGTGAGTATTTATCTAATTTCAAAGCCCCAGTGTCCCGCAAAGATATTTTTTGTTCGAATAAACTGAGAAGAGGTACATGATGTATAGTGGTACTGCGCTATAGTGGTACATGCTATATAGTGGTACATGCGATATAGTGGTACATGCTATATAGTGGTACATGATATATAGTGGTACTGCTATATAGTGGTACATGCGATATAGTGGTACATGCTATATAGTGGTACATGATATATAGTGGTACTGTTATATAGTGGTACATGCTATATAGTGGTACATGCTATATAGTGGTACTGCTATATAGTGGTACATGCTAAATAGTGGTACATGCTATATAGTGGTACATGCTATATAGTGGTACATGCTATATAGTGGTACTGCTATATAGTGGTACTGCTATATAGTGGTACATGCTATATAGTGGTACATGCTATATAGTGGTACTGCTATATAGTGGTACATGCTAAATAGTGGTACATGCTATATAATGGTACATGTTAGATAGTGGTACATGCTATATAGTGGTACATGTTAGATAGTGGTACATGCTATATAGTGGTACATGCTATATAGTGGTACATGCTATATAGTGGTACATGCTATATAGTGGTACATGCTATATAGTGGTACATGCTATATAGTGGCACATGCTATATAGCGGCACATGCTATATAATGGTACATGTTAGATAGTGGTGCATGCTATATAGTGGTACATGCTATATAGTGGTACATGCTATATAGTAGTACAGTAAAAGTTGCTACCAGAATTTCATGACATCATAGTTTAAATTGTATGGTTTGTGACGCCCTACAACAAATGTTCACGAACCTTGACTTCACGAGGTCTCTCGAAAGCCGCCCTACCCACGTTCTCAAGTTCTACTGCAACTCTTTGTAGCATTCATCATTATTATATCATACGTTTTCTTGGCTGGGCCCTTACCCTTTACTTTGCGCGAAGAAAATGAAGGCACTGATGAGTTAAGTCTTTGAGTTACTCTCTTTATGCGTCATCACGCTGATCATTCCGAACGGGTAGGAATTCCATGTTCTGTTAATGGATGTTTCGAACGGGCAGGGATACCATACTCTGATAATGGATGTTTCAAACGGGTAGGAATAACATATTCTGATAATGGATGTTTCGAACGGGTAGGAATGCCATATTCTGATAATAGGTCCCGTTTGTGACCAACATACGACCAGCATACGAGGTGCTGTAGGTCCCAGTTGTGACCAACATACGACCAACATACGAGGTGCTGTAGGTCCCGGTTGCGACCAACATACGACCAACATACGAGGTGCTGTAGGTCCCAGTTGTGACCAACATACGACCAACATACGAGGTGCTGTAGGTCCCGGTTGTGACCAACATACGACCAACATACGAGGTGCTGTAGGTCCCGGTTGTGACCAACATAAGACCAACATACGAGGTGCTGTCAAACGTCCAAGGTGAAAGTCAAACGTCCTAGCTGACTAATTACTTTACAATAACCACACTCCCAAAACGAGCGATTGCTTAGGGTTTCACTTCTGTTAGTCTTTTCATTTGACGGTACCTACTTGGCATTTAATTCCTGACCTCGTCGTCGGGAGAAGAAATGCTACACACAATATTCTTTTATAAAAAGGTACTTTTACATGCGACTGTACATACTGAGGGAATGTTTGAGCAGTGTTTGGCAGCTGTACACAGACCACGAATGATTGAAATTTACACAATACTAACGACTGATGAGTGGTCAATTGTCAACCTTGCTTAAAACGTCGCGTGGAGGGTAGGTAACTACTTACCTGTAACAGCGGTGCCAGGCGAAGGCCTCGTCTAATGTTTTGATTACAAGTGTTCCTGTACAAGCAGTCGCGTGGAGGGAAGGTTACTACTTACCTGTAACAGCGGTGCCAGGCGAAGGCCTCGCCTAATGTTTTGATTACAAGTGTTCCTGTACAAGAAGTCGCGTACAAGGCTAACACATCTTTATGAAAAGCTCTGCAGTTGTGCGTAACGACTTATGATGTGATGTTTGGAAGGAAAATAAATAAAACGGTTCGTACTTGTATTATGTTGCTTTAGATTGTCAATATTTTGATAAAAGTGCACTTTTGATGAATAATAATACATTGAATTCTAACAGTTTGTTGCAATAATGTTAGATCTGCAATGCTACATTCAACAGATTTATTGGCATTTGCAGTCTGGATTAGCGATAAAGAACTGAAGCAATGACCGTCCACTCAAGATTTTGTTTTATTAGCTACATTTGCATTTGTGCTTGGACGTATGAGATGAGTTACGGATAAGAGCCAGCCTCAGTACGGTCATCATGTCCATCCACTCGGTACATGTATACTCACAAAGGTCAGAAGTGTAAACGTTCTCGACTGCGATCATAGTCGGTCAGCTGACGATAGTCTCCACTTCTGTGACGATAGTGTTCACTACTCCGACGAGAGTCCTTGCTTTCTGACGATGTGGTCGTTGTTTCTTGGGCAGTCTTAAAATAGTTTGCGCTTAATTGTCTACGCAACCCGTGTTCGTTCAATAACACAAAAGAGGTTATCTAACGCTTCTACAAGTGATGTGGTAATGGGGGAAATTATCTCTGGACCGATAATTAAACAATAAAGCATTAAAAAGTCGACATGTCATGCACCTCATTGCTGGAGGGTGACCGATGACTAAGCAATCGACACACACTCACACATATATGCAATTATGAGTTTGTTTACTCCCAGAGTGCAAGGCGTGTGTGCAGACCAATTCCTCAACGGAGCTGAAGGCTAGACCACCAGAACCTCTTAACCTCTCTCCCTTTTATATTACCCAACTCCTTTGGACCATGCCCGGCTGGAGACAGTCTGGTCATATTATGAGGAGCCTCTTCAGGGCCGCGTCATTCGCTTCACTAGCAATCGTCATTCACTCTTATCTCTCGTGCGCCCTCTCGCCTCCTCTAATCTTGCCTGTCACTCAGAGAACTCTTTAAAAGCGTTAAGATATCAATTATAGTTTTGCTCGACTCTAATGACTGCTCTACGGGGATAGTGCGACAACTCGTGTTGAGGCTCCGGTGGAAATAAGGTGCGAATCAAGACAATAATGGTATTATTTATTTATGTCATTTTAAAAACAGTGTGTATACTAGTCAGATCAACTAATCCAAATAGCTACTTTTCGACTGAAGGAGACCTAGATGGTGTTAACTAGTGTGATGTAAATTACTTTCAGTATATTGAACACGATATTCTGCTGGTTGCACGGATGATAACGATGCAGCACAGCAAACTACCACTAGGCAGCCGCCAGGCGATGGTTGCACGGATGATAATGATGCAGCACAGCAAACTATCACTAGGCAGCCGCCAGGCGATGGTTGCACGGATGATAATGATGCAGCACAGCAAACTATCACTAGGCAGCCGCCAGGCGATGGTTGCACGGATGATAATGATGCAGCACAGCAAACTATCACTAGGCAGCCGCCAGGCGATGGTTGCACGGATGATAATGATGCAGCACAGCAAACTATCACTAGGCAGCCGCCAGGCGATGGTTGCACGGATGATAATGATGCAGCACAGCAGACTATCACTGGGCAGCCGCCAGGCGATGGTTGCAAGGATGATAATGATGCAGCACAACAGACTATCACTAGGCAGCCGCCAGGCGATGGTTGCACGGATGATAATGATGCAGCACAGCAGACTATCACTGGGCAGCCGCCAGGCGATGGTTGCAAGGATGATAATGATGCAGCACAGCAGACTATCACTAGGCAGCCGCCAGGCGATGATATTCTGGAAAAATCTCCTAATCCGCCAATTTTGATTTGCACCAAAATAGGCTCACAGTCGTGTCTCTAAATGGAATTATTTTGTTATCCGTTCTATTGCAATGCGGGTAATTTGTTCAACATAAAACAGTAAAGTTGGTGGTGAGTTATAATGACTTCGTTGAACAGCTGAGGTAAGTCACGCACTCGACGAGTGTGAGTAGAGCGTTAAAAGAATCGGATCACCTTTAGATGTTTATTAATTACTTACATCTATTCAATCGTTCTGTTTAGTTAGTAATCGTGTCCTCTATTGTTCCTTTCTTTTCATTCGGCGCAGTTATAGAAAAATATTTTGTTGTCTTCAGCCTAAGAACAAGCAGACCAAATTGACCCAGTTAGGTTACACCCCCTTGTAAAGACAACGAACATGCCTCGTATTTTGTTTATAAAATTATTTTGCTTCCGCAAAAATAATGGATATCTTTTGGCGCAATATATAGTTGCTACATTACTGAACAAACCATGTTTTACTGATATATTGCATGCACAACGTTAGTTGGAAATCGAGGCCGGAAAACCTAGACCACTTCTAAGTTCTATTTCTTAAACACGGTACGCAGTCTCAAAATTCGTGTCAGGTGGTCTATTCATTATTATTGCCACCACAGTCTGCACTGGCGATGTTCTCGCCTTGTAAGCACTGGCAGGGCCAAGATGTATTGGCATAGTTTTAAGCATCATGGCACTGTGTTTATGGAGGAACACATCATAGCACTGTGTTCACGGAGGAACACATCATAGCACTGTGTTCATGGAGAAACACATCATGGCACTGTGTTCACGGAGAAACACATCATGGCACTGTGTTCACGGAGGAATACATCACGGCACTGTGTTCACGAAGGAACACATCATGGCATTGTGTTCACGAAGGAACACATCATGGCATTGTGTTCACATAGGAACACATCATGGCACTGTGTTCACGGAGGAACACATCATGGCATTGTGTTCATGGAGGAACACATCATGGCGCTGTGTTCACAGAGGAACACATCATGGTATTGTGTTCACGGAGGAACACATCATGGCATTGTGTTTCCGGAGGATAACATCATGGCACTGTGTTCACGGAGGAACACATCATAGCACTGTGTTCACAGAGGAACACATCATGGCACTGTGTCCATTAAGGAATACAGCATGGCACTATGTTCACGGACGACCACATCATGGCACTATGTGCACGAAGGAACACATCAAGGTACTGTGTTCACGGAGGATCATGATGCAAGTCCCAATGAGAAAATTCGATACTTTCAGGCTAAAATTGTATCGTATAGGTGGAAACTATGCATCCTTGTTTAATTATACCGCTGCTACTTTTTGTCAAGTTAATGATTAGTAATATCATTGTTTTCGATCCTTGAGCATTTAAGAAAAGATCCGAGTACTTTAGTTGTGCGTGCAACTGTTCGTTCCGAAACTTGGCCTTTTTTTAAATAACAAATGTTTCAATTTGATCAGTCAGTGTGTGGTTCCAGTTGTGGCGTACAACATAGTTTTTCCTCTACTATGTAGCGATTACATCGTTCGAATTATATCTTTTCCAACACTACCTGTCATAACTGTGTGTCTGCGCCTTCAGTCATCGATTATTAGAACTGTGTTTGGTTACTCCTTATTCAGTGATTTCACAACACCTTCACTAAATTTATCTAGTTGTCTTACTTGATGACAATGGTGCGATTGCTACGGCCCTATGTCCTCAGTGAATTTGGTATTCATTTAGCAAATTATATCAGTATTGTTCTCATTCGGACTGGCAACATGTATTCACTGAAACCTTTTTTGCCAGCTTGCCAGGTTATAATTTGGGTAACTTCTCAAAGTATTATGTCTAAGTGGCACCATTACACCACACCCCACTGAAGCCGCTTCTGGCTGGCACTGTTCTTGTAGCTTCCCATGTGCCCGACGTCACCTGGGATGATGTGCCAGACGCGCTGCAACGGATATTTCTGGCGGGAGCAAGAACTGGCTTGAAGTGGTGTTCGTTCGGATTTCATCAAGCCAAGTGTTGGACACCTCGTTGATAGAGACGTGCTAAAATTTTACTTTGTTCCTCTTGTCGGTAAGGTGGTCAGCATTCCTGTGAATGAGATGCGTTTGCATTCAAACAGAACACGTGCTGCTGTTTGTGCGTCTGTGTGTCGGCCTCGCGTGTCCGAATCTTCTGTAACGACTAAGTTGCAGACGACGCTCCCCTTCCTATGGGTTCATTTCTGAAGCCAAATTATTCAACACTAGTTGATAATGTAAAGTACTCATAGACTATAAAAGATACACTCTGGATTGCACATTCAATATGAGAGATTGGAATAAATGTATTATTACTGGATAATTCACTTGAATGCATCATGTTTTGATTATAGAAGTTTGAATTGAATTCAAAATCGTGACTTTTTCTTCATCTAAGAGATGTAAGACAACGTCCCTTTTTGTCCATCAAATCCAACAATTTAGAATGATTTCCTTCAGGTAACGCCAATGTTTTCACTTAGCATTCCAACTGCTTGTGTGTACGGGCACCGAGCGGTGTTGTATTGATCCGTCGCAAGGTGGCGTGTTGTGAAGCAGCGATAAGCAGTGAACAAACCTGGTGGCCAATTCCCCGGCATCAAAGCAACGTTATGTGAATGACTAAGAACCTGAGGGTCAAGATCACTCAATTGAAAGTTTTTCTCCCAATAGCCAGAAATGTGGTTTATGTTTACCTCCTAACGCGTCATCTTATTGCAGTGTGTGTACAAACGTATACAACGCGTTTATTTTAATCGATAGTGGAACACTGTGTAAACGTCGAAGAACATGATAGTGTAATCAATTAACATAAATATTCCCATACCTAACCAATATGCATATTGAGATGACTGAATCATGAGGAACAAAACAAATAAACATCATTCACGGTAACCGAACGTCATTCAAAACTTATATTCGAATTCATACATACACACAAGCTGTAAATAGAATTCACTTTGATTTAGGCTACATTTCTAGATTTTTTAATTCTAAACAAAACTTCAACGTATGGGCAATGAGTGAGGTTGCGACCTATGCTATCTCTTCGTGATAGTGACCTGCCTGTGGTTTGGAAGCAACGAAGGAAGGCATGGAAATGACCTTGATTCTTCGCGCTGAAGGGGCATTCGAGATGCATGATTTGAGCAACGTGGACTAGTGGGAGTGTAGCCTGGGGTGTAGATATGACTACTTCTCTCATTCTGGCAAAGGTGTAGTACATCATGGTTCGCCCAGTGCATAACTACAAATTCGGTAGTTGTCGCGAAAAGTGACACCTCATCCACATCACTATGGATCGAAACCTGGCGGCATAATCGGATTCCTAGAAATGTACAGTGCATCATCCGGAAAAAAACGGCTGCAAGTGGCATTTATCATCTGGGCAGCAGTATGGTGAACAACGTTGCAATCTGACCCCCACTGCACGTAGCTGAGGGTATACACGGCTCGTGACAACATGAATATAATGCCCCCTGGAGGACTTTCACTCGTGAAAAATTCGCATCGGAATGTTTCGTTGAGTCGCAACTCTTAAAACCCTGTTTAAATCGTAAGATAGGGCTTGGTAAGAGAGGGTCTGACATATGCTCGATAAAATGTTAATAAAATCCATAGATTATTCGAAGATACCACAAGCATTTTGGTTAAACTTTATTGTCATACAGATCAAATTAATAGAATTCATCGTATAATTTTAGACTACTAAACTTAGTCCTATTTGACTCCGAGGTATCATACCTTGCGTATTAATTGCTTTGTTGGAATTACCATCGCATTGTTGATACTTTCTAAATGGTAACTAATGATGACACTTAAAATCAGTTTGTTAACGAATTTCCTCAATCATAGATTTTGTTCTATTCTTATTAAGTCGCCTTGTGCTCTTCCACGTTAATGAAATGTGCCTACAAATGTGTTTGTAGGCACATTTCAAAATCGTTAATGATTCGTTAATGATTATCATTGTTAAGGATCGTTAATGATTATTGTGGACAGGTCTGGACCGCGTACCTACTCTTAAATCAAACCGCTTATCGCATCAAATTAATTACCTTAATGGATGAAGGCACCGGTAAACACGACCTAATGACGCCTACTCGTGAACCATCTTTATAGTTTGTCATTGACCACACCCGCAAATGCCGACGCTGTTCGCTGTACTGATGGAAATAGAAGACTTTTGGTTTGATGTTGTATGATATTCGATGGGAGGTTGCGGTATGATTTTAGATGACTGAACCAGGACTTCTTCATTTCAAACTTTTTATTTCATAATATTTAATGACATCAACCGGGAAGAAGTGCACGGTGTTGGG
Source organism: Gammarus roeselii (assembly GCA_016164225.1). Lineage (NCBI taxonomy): Eukaryota > Metazoa > Arthropoda > Malacostraca > Amphipoda > Gammaridae > Gammarus > Gammarus roeselii. Next base: position 6,358 of record SDVV010011495.1, on the reverse strand, counting down.
GGCTTCGTCCAGTCGTCTCGATGTCGTGCACCGAGCATTCGATGGTCGTGGCTGGGAAGTGCACGGTGTTGGGGGCTTCGTCTAGTCGTTTCTATGTCGTGCACCGAGCTCGATGGTCGTGGCTGGGAAGTGCACGGTGTTGGGGGCTTCGTCCAGTCATCTCGATGTCGTGCACCGAACATTCGATGGTCGTGGTTGGGAAGAGAGGATCGAGCCAAAAATGATTCGATTGCCCGACACTACCAAATCAATATATAGGAGCATTTGGTATGAGTTTCTACGATACTGGTTTGCATAAGCTATCATCATCAAAATAACTATGGTACTCTTAAATACCGTAGCATCGGCCACGAAGCTTGAATCAAAGAAGGGAAAGAACATTTCGTTTGATCGTTTAAATGTTTCACCTTACTGGAATTATACTAATGAACATCATTAAAAATGTACCAATGTTTGGGAAGAAAGATCAGTAGCCTATCGTCTTGCACTGTCACATGCAGGCTACCTTGGTGTAATGTAGTAAAATCCGCCTTTGAGTTTTAATAATTTTCTTATTCTCAACATTTTTGCATTTAATTTGGTACTATGTTTCCCCTGATGACATAACAAGAATTTGCCGTTGCTGCTGTTCAAATAAATTACTACGGTTTCAATCACATTCTTACATTACTCGTTAGAAAGGTTTGAGGGTTGAACAAAGGTTGAAATGGTTTACTTCTGACACTCGCCTGCTTGTTTGTATGAAGACCTTCTTCATGTCCATCTTACTCCTTCTGCCGCCTCCTACCATCCCTCGCCTGCTTGTTTGTATGCAGACCCTCTTCTTGCCTATCTCCCTCCTTCTGCTGCCTCTTACCATCCCTCGCCCGCTTGTTTGTATGAAGACCCTCTTCTTGCCCATCTTACTCCTTCTGCCGCCTCTTACCATCCCTCGCCTGTTTGTTTGTATGAAGACCCTCTTCTCGCCTATCTCACTCTTTCTGTCACCTCCTACCATCCCTCGCCTGCTTGTTCCGTACGAAGACCCTCGATCGTCTATTCACTCTCCCCTCTTCTTTTTACCACACACCCCTCTTTTTCCCGTCATCTTGCCCCTCTCCGCGGTTTGTTCCCGCCCCTCACCTGCTTGTTTAGTATGAAGACCTTCATCTTGCCCCTCTGCCGTGGTCTGTTTCCCGCCCCTCACTGCACCTTACCTGCTTGTTTCGTATGAAGACCTTCATCTTGCTCCTCTGCCGTGGTCTGTTTCCCGCCCCTCACTCACGCCAGCTCACGACTGCCCTGGCCAAGTAAGACCAGGGGCCGGTCAGCCTGCCATTGATCAGGTTACGCTGTCTGCGCGTCTGATAGGTCACGAGCTCGTCGCGTTTGATGCAGCTGTATCATGCACACCTGCAGCCCTCCTTTGTTGGTGTTCGCTCAATGCTTTGATAATGAACGTGGATGCTGCAGCCCTTGCAATGTATGTTGTTTACCAGATAAGTTCGTTAAAAACTTTCTGCTGAATTTAAGCACGCTGTGGAATTTTGATCAAAGTCAGGCTCACGGTGAATTTGATTCACAAATTCTATTATTGAGAGGCACGTATTTAGAGGGGGAAAAGGGCGCTGTTCTGCTCCCCTCCCTACGAAGATTCAAAATATGAAGATTCCTTTATCCGTTTGTACTATCTCGGAATGTTAGATCGATTCGACCCCCACTCAACCCTGTGTGAGCTCTGGGTACGCGCCTGAATGTTATTCTGAGTTCTGTGGTTCAGCCCGCACCAATCATATAAGGAAGGCTGGTAGTCGAACATCTCCCGATAAGCAGCCCTCTTAGTTTTCGAGCACCAATCATCTGAGGAAGGCTTGTAGACAAACATCTTTCTCCAAGCAGCCCTCCCAGTCTTCAGGCACCAATCATCTGAGGAAGGCTTGTAGACAAACATCTTTCTCTAATTAGCCCTCCCAGTCTTCAGGCACCGATCATCTGAGGAAGGCTTGTAGACAAACATCTTTCTCCAAGCAGCCCTCCCAGACTTCAGGCACCAATCATCTAAGGATGGCTTGTAGACAAACATTTTTCTCCAAGCAGCCCTCCCAGTCTTCAGGCACCAATCATCTCAGGGAGCCTGGTAGTCGAACATCTCCCTAGAATCAGCCCTCCCGATCTTCGGGCACCAATCATCTGAGGAAAGCTGGTAGACCAACATCTTCCTCCAAGCAGCCCTCCCAGTCTTCAGGCACCAATCATCTGAGGAAGGCTGTTAGTTGAACATCTCCCTGCAAGCAGCCCTACCAATCTTAGGGCACCAATCATCTGAGGAAGGCAGGAAGTTTAACATCTTCTTCCAAGCAGCCCTCTCAGTCTTCAAGCACCAATCATCAGAGCAAGCCAGGTTGCCGACCATGTTCTCACAAGCAGCTTACCAAGTCTCCGGGCAGCAATCATGATGCATAGGAAGGAGGCTGGGTGGGGCGTGCCACCAGCCGTTCAGGCTCGGGATCGAGAGGGCGTGGCATCTAAGGCGCTGCATGCAATCCAACGCGTACTGAAACAAGTTGCGCACTTTTCGACACGTGCCAAGGCCAAGAAGAGGGGGAGAAGATTCAAGTTCCAGGGTGTTACGGAAATTTGTTGGGGGTGATGAATTGACTGTGAATGCTTTATTCTGAAATGTTGTTGATGTCTGGTTTTGAACGTTGGTATCCAGAGGAGCAGCGTCACCAAATGCAGAAAGAAATGGTTCCTGTCTCATGAGAGTATGCCAAGACACAGATCGAAAGGCTAGGCAATCCGCCTATAGAAGCGATAAATAGGCATTTACACGAGGAACAAGCCTCTTTTGTCCGGTCATAAAAGCTCGGTGGTCGAGTGGGTAGCATGTCGGCCTTTCCCCCGCAATAGACTCACATCGAATGGTTAAGGATGTAGGTTCGAGCCTCCTGACCCTGATTGAGACATTTTCTCCGTCTCTTAAATGGTCAACAGCCTGTCCATAAACGCTGTTGGAGAGATACAATTGGTAGTGAACAAGCACGTCCTTGACTCAAAGTCAGAAAAGTTTTGCTTTACCGATGCCCTTTACCCACGTTTATCAACAGAATCAAATGGTATACCAACGAAAACATTTCAAGAGGCTCTCGACGTTTTGTCCAAGCCACCCGGTAAAAAACATCATGATAACCTAGAGAACTTTGGTACATCCGTTTATCTCCTTACCTAACCGAACCTGTAACCAAGCCTAACCAACGTAACCTAAGGAAGAGGGCATGGGATATTTCAATGCTTGTTTTGGGGTGGATTGATTATTATTCATTTTATAGATCATTAACCCTTTATTTAAGTATTTTAATATTCTTTATTTCGTGACCCTATTACTTATTTGTTCTTTTTTTTTCATGGTGATCAATTTTGTATTAGTTAAATAATTTTGTATAGTTAGACGCCCCCAGGGGCCCTAGGGGGACTATGCAAGTGTTAGTTAGTATAGTCCAACCTACGGTGGGAGAATTTGCGCTCTCCTGGGCGCCTAAAAAATGTCCAAGCACAGCTAGGCGTTTTGATGGCTAAATGGTGAAATAATGTTGATGTTGATCTTAGAGAGTGAAAGTTTTGAATGGCACTGTGCGTGGAGGGGATGAGGCGAGTCTAGGCAGTTTGCCCGTCGACCCGTAGAGACGAGTCGACGGGCAAACTCTGGTGGAAATGAGGCTCAAATCAAACCAAATCGACGGGCAAGGCGACGAGTCGAGACGAACCGAGGCTGATTGAGACTAGGGGACCCAGGAATCTGGGTACTCGTGGGACCCACGGGACTCGGGGACCCGGGGATTTCGGGAACCCAGGGTCTTGGAAGACCAGGAGGATTTGGAGGGACCCACTTGTACCCTTTCGAAGCCCTTTGGGACACCCTTGAGACCCTATGGGACCCCACTGAAAAACTTTGGGACCCGCCTGAGGCCCCTCTGAACCTTGGGACCCATGTTTCCCTCTTCCCACGCTGTAAACCCCATACACAGAAAAATGTATTTATGTGAAATGCTTGAATAGAACAATCAACCATTACAGTCCGCGGATTACTGGCACTGAGGGCAAGGGTCGCGCCCAGACTGGTCGAGGTGCGTCGAGATCAGTCGAAACATGTTGAGGCGAGTCGAGTTGGTCGCAACGAGCCGAGACTGGCCGAAATTATTCGAGACAAGCCGAGATGAGCTGAGACGAGGGGACCCGGGAGCTCGGGGGATTTGGGTTACCCTCCGGGATTCGTCGGGTTCTTTTAGGACCCGAGACACCTATGCCACCCCACTCCCACCCTAAAATGCTTGCGTGAAAATTTTTGTTAATACAGTCCACATGTTCACTAGCGCAGAGGGGGAGAGCCGCGTCTAGGCTGGTCGAGATGCGTCGAGATCAGTCGAAACATGTAGAGGCGAGTTGAATAGGTCGCGACGAGCAGAGACTGGCCGAAATGATTCGAGACAAGCCGAGATGAGCTGAGATGAGGGGTCTCGAGGGACCCGGAGAGCTCGGGAAGACCCGGGGGACTTGGGTTACCCTCAGTGATTCGTTGGGCTCTATTGGGACCCAAGAGACCTGCCCCCCCCCACCCTATCCCCTTGAACAATGAGTGCGAAATCAATAATCCGAGCTGTTTTTCTGCCCGTGACAAACCCGCCTTACTTTCTTCTTCACGATCCACAATTTTATCATGTATCAAATGCTGGTGTTTATGTGCGGGTGTTCGTGAATGTGATTTTGTGAATGGGTGTTTTTTCTTCAGTCTGTGCTCGTTCGCGCGTGCACAGACCATATGTAGTTTCTGGGGTTGACCTGGACGGCGTAGCTATAAGACCTTGTGACGCGTTGCGGTTGGAGTTGATCTGATACTATTTGTGCGCACTGTCGCGCGTGCATATTACTCCTGGAGTTCTGAATGGTTGGAGACGGGGATTCGTTTTGTCCGAGTCTTTATCTTACCTGAATAAATAAATTGTACCTGTGCTTAACTAGACCGCGTAGCTGTAAACATTGTGTTGCGTTGCTGTCGGAGCTGACTTTGTCCGTGTAGCTGTGCGCCTTGTACCAGTCTCAACGATGATACCTGTACGCATTAGCGTGCGTACATATTACTCTTGAAGTTCTAAATGATTGGAGGCGAGCATTCGTTCCGTCTGAGTCTTACCTGAATAAATGAAGTGTACTGTGGTCGACCTGGACCGCGTGGCGGTCTAGGTCGTGTTGCGTTGCTGTCGGAGCTGACTTTGTCCGTGTAGCCGTAAATCTTGTACCAGTCTCGACGATGCTACTTGTACGCTCTAGCGTGCATACATATTACTCCTGAAGTTCTAAGTGATTGGGAGCGGAGGTCCGTGTGGTCTAAGCGTTTTTCTTACGCGCACCTGCGTGCGTCTGACATTGCTAAAATTTTCAACATTTTCTCACTTTAAAAGCGTTTTTTTTTCGCACGCTGAGGCGTGCGTACCAACTAGAATCCGTGCTCATCGAGCACTACGGGGGAGCCTATTATGACTCGCTTTAAGGCTCTGTTGGAACTGAGGATCAAATCAAATCAAATTCAACGTTCGTCCCATCTAAGTCCATCCAGAGGTCCCAAGAAAGATACCTACAAATGATCCAGACAGTTTGGCTGGTAACACAGTTATTAAGCTCAATACAATTTCAGGCAGCATCTACACTGCCGATTTGATTTTGATGATGCCATGAATGATTTCAGCCCTCTATAGAAGTTGTGTTTTATTTAGTATAGTTCTGCATGACATCGAATCAAATCAAGGTAGACGTTTTTTCCGGTAATCTTGGGCCCCCTTGGACCACAAACACTCTTGAATACTTTCAATAGAGCTAATAACTCATCCGCGGATGAAATTACCATAATCCCTTTCCAAGTGATTCAGGTTCAATTCGACTGATTCTGGCAGATTCTGGCAGATTTTGTGTTCCAAATTATGAGATCCATTTGCACTCACGCCCTACGGGGGAGCCTATTATGACTCACGTTGAGGCTCTGGCGGAAATGAGGCTCAAATCAAATCCATTTGCACTGAGGGATACAGTCTGAGTCAAGACACAAGTCCCAGTACCATGGCTCCCTCAGGGTGCGTCAGTCTGAGTCAAGACACAAGTCCCAGTACCATGGCTCCCTCAGGGTGCGTCAGTCTGAGTCAAGACACAAGTCCCAGTACCATGGCTCCCTCAGGGTGCGTCAGTCTGAGTCATGACTCGAGTCCCAGTACCATGGCTCCCTCAGGGTGCGTCAGTCTGAGTCAAGACACAAGTCCCAGTACCATGGCTCCCTCAGGGTGCGTCAGTCTGAGTCAAGACACAAGTCCCAGTACCATGGCTCCCTCAGGGT
>SDVV010011493.1:0-15826 GCA_016164225.1 Gammarus roeselii | reverse complement strand
ATGTATGTATGTATGTATGTATGAATGTATGTATGTATGTATGTATGTATGTATGTATGTATGTATGTATGTATGTATGTTTGTATGTATGTATGTATACATACATACATACATTTCCCTCTAGTTAGGAGGGTGACTAAGTTAAACAGACACAGAGGGAAGGAAGCGCACAATCTCCCCGCCACAAGATGATGCTTCAGATACAGACAACTACAGATACAGACACTGGGCCGAATCACCCAGAAAGGGGAGGGGGTTGGCTGACGGCAAGGCGCATCACACACCCACATCCGCTCACACTCACTCAGCTTAGCCCCTTTGTAAGGGTCCGGCCGGTAATCCCGCAACACACACTCTGGGTCACGAGTACGGTCCGAGGATCCGTTGTCAGCAGCAGGGCCCGACAGCTCTCACTGGTTTACTCCCGCCGCATCATGATGGCCGGCCGCCCCCTCCCCCCCGCCACGACCATCCCGACAACGTGATGCCAAGGGTGGGAAAAAATCGACCATTCACAACGATTCTCCACTCACGCCTGTTCATTGCACGCTCTCTCGCCAATTCCACATTCAAGTCTCTCCTTCCCAACGCCTGCTTCACACCATCCATCCATCCACCCAAACTACGGTCTATATCTGAGCCTGCGATGACTCGCCTCCGCCTTTATAACCCTTTTTACCAATCTCCCTTTATCCATCCTCACCATGAGCCCGTACCACTTCAGAACACGCGAATCCACTCTGTCCTCCAACTTATTCACCATCCCTGTTCTGATTCAAACCACGTCGTTGGTGATCCGGTCTCTCAGCATAACTCCAGCCATGCTCCTCAAACATTTAATCTCGAAAACATTCAACCTTCTTCTCACCTCTGCTCTAGCCCCCTCCAATCTCAGCTTCGTAGAGCACAGTTGGGACAACAACACGCTCATACAACCCTCTCGTTGCTTACATTCCCAACGTCCTACAGCTCATTACACTCTTCAGTGAACCCAACACTTTACACCCCTCCTTTACTCGCGCATTCACTTCAGTTTCCACTAGTTCCGTCACCTCCACATGGGAGCCCAGATACTTAAAAAATTGAAATTTCTTCAACAGCTCCCCATTTAGGCGCACACTAATTTTGCTCGCATCCACAGTCCTCGAGCATCTCATTACTTTACTTTTACCCACGGTCACACGAAGTTTCCTCCTCTCACACACTCTACTTGACTCGGACACTAGTCTTTCGTTCCTCTTAATCCACCACGAGCGCCGTATCATTCGCAAATAGCAACTGGCTCAACTGCCAACTCCACCCGTTCGCTTCCAACAGCTCCAAGCCACGGCCCAGCACACTCGCGTTCGCCTTCCTGACCATTCCATCCATATAGAGGTTGAACAGCCAGGGAGACATCACGCAACCTTGTATCAGTCCTACTTTCACTGTGAACAAATCACTCACCTCGCTTCCCACTCTGACACATGCTCGGCTGCCAATATAGAAAATCTGCACCGCTTTCAACAGATTTCCGCCCACTCTACACAACCGCAACACCCTCCACAGCGCTTCCCTGGCAATCCTGTTGTATGCCTTTTCCAGATCCATGAAGGCCCAGAACACATCTTTTCCCTTTGCAAGGTACTTCTCACAGGCCTGTCTCACTGCAAAACTCTGATCGGTACACCCTTGACCACTCCTAAAGCCACACTGTTCCTCTCCAATTGCGCAGTCCGTACAGTCTCTAATCCTTTAGATCAGCACTCTCCTGTACAACTTACCAACCCCACATAACAGACAGATACATCTCGAGTTGAAGCATTCATGTTTATCTCCTTTGCCCTTATATAGCGGAACAATGCAGGCACTGCGCCACTCACTCGGTACCACGCATGCCACAAAACACAAGTTCAGTAACCTCACCAACAATTCGACAATCGTTACTCCACCCTTCTTCAGGCACTCGGTCGCAACGCCATCCAAACCAGAGGCTTTCCCTGCTTTCATCACGTCCACCGCCTCCTGCACCTCTTCTTGCTAATGTCCGCAACAAGTCTTTCTCCCAAAACTGGCATCCAAGCACCACCACCCACAGCAACAATGTCAGCCTCTCTGTCATCCTCAACAATCAACAACTCATCAAAATACTCGGCCCACCTCTTCCGTACATCACCACTTTCCAACAACAACTGGCCGCTTTCATCTTTCATCGCCTCCTCCTTTCTAGTCTCTCCCTTTCTCACCCTCTTCACCTCTTTCCAGAACATATTTTCGTTCTCCTCGAAATTCTGGCATAACCGTCTGCCCCACCAGGCATCAGCGATCCTTTTAGCTCTTCTCAACTCCAACTTCATTTCAATTCTCATCTCTTGATATCTTTCATAGGCCACCACCGATTTCACCTGAAACCACTCCTCAAATGCTCCTGTAATCCGTGCCACCGCCAGTTTGACCTCTTCGTTCCACTACTCGCAACTCTTCATTCTGCACCCGCCCACACGGCGCGCACCACACACATTCTTCGCCCATCTCAGCAACGCATCCCTCAACGTCTCCCATTCTTCCTCCACATCTCTCAGGTCCTGTCCTCAGACGTTGTCATATTCCTCCCTCAACACCTGCTGGAACTCCTCAGCTCTGCTTCTCACATTCAATTCACTCACTTTTACTACCTCTTTTCCTCCTCCCACTCTTTTGTTGCCCTTCCACCTCTGCTCCACTCTTAATCAACCTTCCACCAGCAGATGGTCAGACACTCTGCTCCACCCTCCCCTCTCAACACCCGCACATCCAACAGCCTCCCCACCACTTTCCTCGAAATCAGCACAAAATCCATCAGCGCTCTCTCCACCACTGCACCACGGGCCATCCTTACCCATGTGTACTTGTGGATATCTCGCTTCTTGAACAAACTGTTCCCGACCACCAACTCCTGCTCCATACGCAAACCTATCAGGTTTTCTCCACAGTCATTTCTACTTGGAACACCATACATTCCTATCACATTCTCCACCACAACATCTACAACTCTCGCATTAAGGTCACCCAGTACAGCCACATTGAATTGACTTCCAAAACTCTCAATACATTAGCTCAATTCGGTACAAAATTGCTCCCTCTTCTCTTCACTCCTCTCGCTACCCAAACCATAGGCACTCATAAATACCCATCTTCCTACGCTCAACTTAACTTTCACCCACATCAATCTTGCAGACACCTCCTTCTACTCGGTAACGCTACTAGCCAACCGATCACTCAATATCAAGACCTCACCTTCTCGTGCCCAGCCTTCCTCCACACCAGACTTTCTTCCACTTACCAAACCAAACTCATGTTCTTCCTCACCTTCCAACTTCGTCTCACTCAGCGCCAACACATCAAACTTCCTCCTCATAAACATCTTGCCGATCTCTCTCCTTTTTACTTCATTCCTACTACAGCCACGAACATTCAGCGTCCCTAACAATAGGGTTCGGATAGGCGTGGGCCTCTCCTCCCCCCCGCTCGTCTTGCCGTATTTGAGGAAAGATTTCAAAGAGTACGGGATTCCTAGCCCCTTCGCTCCGCCCATATAGCCACCTTTCAAGACACGCAGGGGTTACGGTAGCATAATTCTACTCCCGGCAACGGGGCGCCCTTTTAGTCACCTTCTATAAAACGCAGTGGTTCCGGAAGCAAGATTCTATACCCCGGCTACAAGGCGAGTCACAAGTCACAGCAGATGAAATCCTCCTTGGTAGTGGAAGCGTTCCTCTCCGCATAACGGGTCGGTGGGATCACCGGCTCGCTGTCGAGGGCGCGGAAACCATCGAGAGTGGAGGAAAAGTGGAAGTTCATTCGTGAGCCTTACGGCAACACAGGTGGCTAAAGAGGCTTGGGGAAGGTGGGTGCTGGCGAGTGAGTTAATTTATTCGTTAATCAATAGGCGAAGCATTTCCGGGTTCAGGCGTTCCACTGACAAGCTGTCATCGCTATGGTGAGGTTAGTAGTAACGGTAACAGCCTATTTCCATAGCCCAACAACAGTAGAGTTGATGAGGCAGCTTCGCTGAAAGGTCGTAACACTGTAAAGGTTCTGCTGAAGCTCAATGAGGCCTCACTGGGTGACGGACCTCAGTCAGATTAGCTAGTAGGATCGTGATGAGCTATGCCCTGGAATCGTTCTCAGCGTGTATGATGGTCCTTTCCTTGTAGTAGATCTCTTCCTCCTCTTGATCACAGAGTAGCAATACAACACTCCCAAACAGGAAGATTGTTGCCCCCCCACGCCCACCCGAACTCCCACAGCTCGCGGTTGCCTAGCTCAAGCTCCTGGGCGAAGAACACAGGATACAGGATGAGGGCGACTAGCACAGCAATCAAAGCTAGCGTCATGACCCAGACGGCGGCGCGGTAGTAGCGGCTCTTGGTGCTGGTGTCGGTGGAGAGCAGGCCAAACCCGGTCAGGATAGTGGCCAGCAGGGACACAAAGCGCTGCACTGCTCATGGTGGAGGACTCATTCCTGGCGGGGTAGCAGCCAAACTCCGTCTTTATCTTGAAGGGCATTAGCGTACGTGCGCCCTTCTCGATGCAATGCTCGAAGAGGCACTGGCGCTAGCCCACCGTCAGCAGCCAGTCGCTGCAGGAGAGAGCCAGCACCATCAGGAAGGTGATGATGGCGCCGCACACCAGAGCGATCACCTTGAGCGGTCTGACGATGACGATGGTCTCGATGGTGGCTGTTGGAGTCATGCTCGCTGGCAGTGGAGGCTAAAAGCTAAGGTAAATCCTTAGTTAGTACCACAGGCTGAAGGTTCTGTAGGCCAGTTGGATGTGCTCCTCACAACACTCGGCACAAGTCAATAACTGAATTACAAAAATAAATCTGGTACGCAACACACCCTTGCGTACCCTATCGTATGGGTTGGCGTCGTCATTTGTTAGCCGGTTGTCGTCTGCTAAGATGGCAGCTTGACGTCTCTCGGCCTGACGTTGTCGTTTGATCGTAGATGGCGTCGGGTGCCAACCAACCGGCCGCGCAACACCTTAGGGTGAGGCGTAATCATCTGCAAGTAGGTATGAAAAGCTGTTCGCAGACCGCTGACTTCATTACCAAACCTCCATAGCAGGGATCTACTTATAGCCGGCATCCGCCTACGGCCGGCAACAATTTGCAGCCGGGTTTGACGCCTCTTGGCCGGTTGTTGTCGTACGATCTACGATGGAGTCGGACGTCATCCGACCGGCCGCGCAACACCCTACGAGACGTAGTCGTCTACTTGCGGGTATGAAAGGCAGCCCGAAGACCGCTGAACTTATGATATAAGCAACAGCAGGTATCTGCCTATAGCAGGCATCGGCTTATGTCAGATATGTGCCTCCAGCCGGGCTCGAACGCCTTCCAGCAGGCCGTTGTCGTACAATCCTAAATAACGTCGGACGCCAACCGGCCGACCGTGCAACACCGCAGGCCGCTTGTTTCAAAACCAAACCCTGATAGCAGGCATCTGCCTATTGCAGGCATCGGCCTATAGCCGGCATTTGCTTATTGCAGGCATCTATACATGGCAGGCATCAATCCATGGCAGGCATAAGCCTTATGAACAAGATTCCAAATCGAACACCGAACGGTTCGCGAAAGAACGTCATATTTGGCACTTATTCCTCTGCAGGTAGGTATAAAGGGCTGTTCACAGAACGCTTACTACAAGACCAAGCACCGATGGCAGGCACCTGCCTGTGGCAGGCATCTGCCTGTGGCAGGCATCTGCCTGTGGCAGGCATCGGCCTGTGGCAGGCATCGGCCTGTGGCAGGCATCTGCCTATGGCAGGCATCTGCCTATGGCAGGCATCTGCCTACGGCAGGCATCTGCCTACGGCAGGCATCTGCCTACGGCAGGCATCTGCCTACGGCAGGCATCTGCCTACGGCAGGCATCTGCCTACGGCAGACATCTGCCTATGGCAGGCATCTGCCTATGGCAGGCATCTGCCTATGGCAGGCAACTGCCTATGGCAGGCATCTGCCTATGGCAGGCATCTGCCTATGGCAGGCATCTGCCTATGGCAGGCATCTGCCTATGGCAGGCATCTGCCTATAGCAGGCATCTGCCATAAGAGCAAGATTTCAAAATCAAACCTTGAACGTTACGTGAAACGTCAGTTGTGACCCGTAATCACCTGCGTGTAGGTATGAAGGGCGGTTGTTTCGATACCAACACCGATGGAGGGAAACCTGTTGCCATTGTCATCTTGTTCGACTAAATTTAGCTGCCGGACGCAGCCGGTCGCGGCCGGACGTCATTGGACGGCTTGTCGTTAGGCTTAAGTTTTCAGTGATGGCAGTGACAGCTTATCAGTACGCATTTGCACAATTGCAATCACCATCTATAGCTCTGTAGAGGCAACGAGTCACTAGTCTGCTGCCCAGATGGGCCGTTGCGTGTTGAACATACTAAGTAACGGCTTGGTGCTGGGACCCCGTGGGTCCACTGAGGCGGCTGCCTCGTCCAAACGCTCGACTGCCTCGTCCGAGCAGATAGCGTCAAATGAATGCGAGGGTAGGGTAACCCTTATATAAGGTTGGAGGAGGAGAGGTTGGATAACCGGCAGAGGCCGGCCGGGGCTCGGCCTCAGCCGTCATTTGGTTTAATACGCGAAAAATTAAAAAAAAACGAAAACTTTAAACTTTCGAAATTTTCCTGAAAAATGTTAGAGGCACAAAAAGGTCTAAAACCGTCAAAAAACACTTTTGACGAATGTTATCAAGATTCTCTCTCAAAAAAACGTCTTTGTAATGTTTCTTCATCAAGACTCATTCAAATAAAAAAGCAGAAGTGCATGCTACACTATGGCTCTTACGAATGGAAGAGGAATATAAACTCACAGCAGTCCATTGCACGCTCTCTCGCTACTTCGACACTCATGCCTCTCTTCCCTAACGCTTAGTTCACGCCATAGTTCGGTTTACCTCTAGGCCTACGTCCACTCACCTCCGCCTTCATAACCTTTTTCACCATCTTCCATCATCCATCCTCGCCATGTGCCTAAATCATCTCAGAAGGCACGAATCTACTGCCTTCTAACTTTTTCACCATCCCCGTTCTCATTCGAACAAAGTTGTTTTTGATCCTGTCTCTCAGCGTCACTCCATGACTCTAAAATATTTCATTCCGAAAACATTCAATCTCTTTTCTCTTCTGCTTTCAGCCCCAAAGTCTCAGCTCCGTTTAGCACAGTTGGGACAACTACATCATCATGCAACCCTCTCTTTGCTTCCATCCCCGACGTCCTACAACTCATTACACTCTTGAGAGCACCCAACATTTTACACTCTTCCTTCACGCGCAATTCCACCTCAGTTTCCACCAGTTCAGTCTTCTCCACATGAGAACCCAGGTACTTAAAACACTGAACTTCCTTGAATAAGTTTCCATTTAGGAGAACAATAATTTTGCTCGCATCGGCATTCCTCGAACATCTCGTTACTTTACTCTTTCCCAATTAACTCGGATAATCCTCCTCTCACACACTACGCCAAACTGCGTCACTAACCTTTACAACTTCACTTTAGAGTTCGCCATCAGTGCCATATAATTTGCAGCCAGCAGCTGACTTAACTGCAACTATGCCCATTGGCTCCAATCAGCTCTAAGCCCCGGTCCAAACACTCGCATTCACCTCCCTGACCACTCCATCCATGTGAAGATAGAACAGCCAGGGATACATAATACAGCCTGGTTTCGGTCCCACTTCCACTACGAACCAAGCATTTACCTCGCTCCACACTCTGACACAAGCTTTGCTGCCAACATAGAACTCTGAACTGTTTTCCAACATATTCCTCCCATTTCATACAGACGCAACACCATCCACAGCGCTTCCCTGTCGACCCTGTCGTTCCTGTCGTAGGCCTATTCCAGATCCATGGAGGCCCAGAACACATTCTTTTCCTTCGCAAAGTACTTCTCACAGACTTGTCTCACTGCAACAATCTGATTGGCACACTCTCTACACATCATGAAGTCACTCTTTCTCTCTAATTGCACCATCCGTACAGTCTCTAATCTTTTTGATCAGCACTATCCTTTGCAACTTAGCAAACATACATAACAAACGGATACCTCTTTAGTTGCAGTATTCTTTTTCCTCTCCTTTGCCCTCACACAGCAGAACAGCAAGCACTGCTCACCTCAGTCGGTGCCACGCTTGTCACAAAACACTGATTCCGTAGCCTCATCAGCATTCCAAATAATTACTCCACCCCTTTTCAGGCTCTCGGTTGTAACGCCGTCCAAGTCAGGGGCTTTCCCTGCTTTCATCACCTTTATCGCTTGCTGCACCTCTTCCTCAGTAATGTCCGCAGCAAGTATCTTGCGCCAAAACCAGCATTCGTGCACCACCACCCACAGCTACAATGTCAGCCTGTCTGACATGCTCGACATTCAACAAATCATCAAAATACTTGACCCACCTTTTCCGTAAACCATCACTTTCCTACAACGACTGGCCATTTTCATTGTTCAGCACCTCCTCCTTCCCGGTCTCCCCCTTCCGCACCCTCTTAACCTCTTTCCAGAACATTTTCATGTTCTCAAGATTCTGGTGCAACAGTCAGCTACATCTATCATCAGCGTCCTTCTTAGCTCTCATCCCCACCCGTTTTACCTCATTTCTTTTCTCTTTATAGATGTCATAAGCCACGACCTCACTTGCAACCACTCTTCGAAGGCTTTTCCGTTCTGTGCTACCGCCAGCTTGCCCTCGTCTTTCCAGCACTCGAAACCTTCTTTCTGCACCCGCCCACACGGCACACACCACACTCATTTCTCACACATCTCACCAACATGCCTTTCAACGTCGCCCGTTTTTCAACATTTCTCAGGTACTGCCCTATCACGCTGTCCTATTTCTCCGTCAACGCTTCCTGGAATTTCTCAGGTCTGCTTACCACATCCAGTTGTCACCGTCACTACCTCCTTTCCCCCTCTCAATTTTTTGTCCTCCTCCCACCGCTGCTCGCAGTATACAGTTAGAAAAACTATACAACGTTGGTATCTAAGGAAACACTTGTGAACAAATCAATACTTTTCTTCAAGGCCGAACCCGAAGTGACTAGTTGATGTCCTTAGTGGGGCCCCACGGGGCACTGTGCTTGCCCTCAGCTTTTCTTAGTGATGGCAAATGATCCAAGCCAAAACTGGCCAGACTCAACGGTGTCCTTTGCAGACGTTACGAGTCCTTGGAATAATCAATTATACAAAAAATGTGGAAAACGCTCTAGCTGATCCAAAGAAAAACATGCAAAAATACTGACCTAAAATCAGAGTCATCTTATTATACAAGCAATAAGGCAGCCATTAAAGGAAAAATAAAGTCTGTGTGATGTAGGCGTACAAATGCAATGTTGACTCTTCGAAAACTACTAATCCCACCAGTGATAGACCATAGCTGTACTCTTTGGATCCCACATAAACGGAAAGAACTGGAAACACATGCATCAGTTTAAAGAAGCTTCTTCATTCCAAAAATACGGAGATAAAGGAAATTAATTATTATGACAGATTGAAAGCCTCGAGGTTATACTAGATTAAAAAATCTCATTCATTAACGTAGCAAAACGTATAGAAGGTTGTTTATCAACGTCAATAAAAAAATAGTAATGAATGTGACGACAGGCAAGGATTGGCAGAAAGTGTTACTCATGTGTCACACCTGATGGCGGCAATGAGATGCAAACCGTGGTATTGAACAGTTTGACGTACCGGGCACCTCAGTTTGACAATCGGATGTACTGGAAATATGAGAGATTAAACGTGTGCTGCAATTGTTAGCCACAGCAAACAATTTGAGATTCAAAAGTAGATTAAAAAAATATCTCGACTGCAATCCTGATCAACCTATAATCAGAAGATACTCGCCATGAGACAACTCTCTACTCGAACGCAACGCCAAGCCGGAATACAACAGACGAATGTAGTACCAACATGCAACTGCTGATGCCACAGCACAAGTAGAGAGTCCCCACTGGTTCGAGTCAGGTGGCAGCTACGTTGCGACCCGCTCTGCAACGAAGAAGCTCCCAGTAACCGAGTAGCAGGTTGCTCGCTATTTCGACGGGAGTTGTGATCCAGAATGACAAAAGCTGGGGTCCAGAATGACGGGAGCTGTGATCCAGAATGACGGGAGTTGTGGTCCAGAAAGACGGGAGTCGTGATCCAGAATGACGAGAGCTGTGGTCCAGAATGACGGGTGCTGTGATCCAGAATGAACAGAGCATGCTTACCAGAAGGCCATCACCGCCATCATGCGTTTCGTTTTTGTACTTTTCCGATCAGACTTATTTTCGACCTTATATAGAGGTTTTGTATGAAAGAAGAAGATTGAGGTGCGCCTTGTTGTCGATCACTTCTTTCAGGGGGATACGGCCATGCATCTGTACATCCGTCAGAATAAAAAGGTACGCCAATTGAGGACCCTCAGTGTTCACTTGTGAGGAATTCAAGCCCCTCTACCTTAAAGGGGCAAGTCTGGCAGCTCGGAGCTTTGCGTGTAAGGAGAAGGTATCAGTCGCTACGGCGCTGATGCTTTGCAAGGCGCTAACATCAATGCGACGTATCTGCCATCGCCGTAGCGTTACATCGCTGTTACCTCTAGACCGTAATTTTTGAAGGCCGGAGGATGACGGCCTACAAGCCTGAGTCACAGCCCTAGGATCACAACTCTCGCCGAGGCGGCGAGGAGTCCTAAGAGCATTAGGTCTAGACACCACAAAGATGTGACACTGCATCTCACCTTGGTTTCTCACCTTGGTGGCCTCAAGACCGCCCAGCACCCCAGGGAAAGCCCGAATGCATGGCAAGACATAAGGCACAAATGCCACAGCACTTCAGAACCGCAAAAGCAAGGTAGAGCAATGATACAGAAAAATCTGGAAATCTGTGCTTCAGGCAACTGAAGCACAGATTTCCGGAAATTCAACAAAATATTATTCGATTAGGTTTCCGTCACCTACCTGGTGGCCATGGCAGCGTTGAGGGGCTTGAAAAGAGCGGCGGCGCGTTCGAATTCCTGCACCTCGCGAGCTTTCTCCCACTCCGTCATGGAAGAGGGCTGCGTCTCGCCGAACCGACCTTGCCAAATAAGAATGAATTCAAGTTCATTTTATGAGAAGAATAGCATCATGTAAAGATTCAAGTTTTAACTTCTCACATAGTCATCTTATTGTACCTATCGCTCTTTTTTTTCAATTATCTTTAGTCAAGATCTTCCACAAATATCTCACCTTTAAGGCTCTTCTCTTTCATTCTAAGGTAGAGCTCATATCGCTTCTGCTTTTCAGGAACTTTGACGAAGGGTTTGTACTCTGGACGATGTTCAGTGTTAGACTCGCCCATCTCCTCCCCCAGCAGTTCAGTCAAGGGAATCTCTCCAGCCGTGGCCGATCCATCGCCTTCTGAGGTTGTCGGAGGTTCGTGGAAGGTGGGAGGCTGAGACGGATGAGGAGGGGATGTGGGAGGTTTCACGCCTTTAACCCCCACTCGAACCTGACGTCAATAAAAATGAATGGTTTACTGTTTCTTAATAATTGATGGTTCAATTTTTCAATACATTTAGGATTACTAGATTGTGAATTGTAACTCATCACAACTATGTTAGTGATGTCTTAAGGCATTCGGAAACAAGTCTG
Source organism: Gammarus roeselii (assembly GCA_016164225.1). Taxonomy (NCBI): domain Eukaryota; kingdom Metazoa; phylum Arthropoda; class Malacostraca; order Amphipoda; family Gammaridae; genus Gammarus; species Gammarus roeselii. Next base: position 4,177 of record SDVV010011493.1, on the reverse strand, counting down.
CTCTCCTCAATGACTGCAATTTCAGAAGCGCCGCAGAGAAATAAAATAAAACTGTTCAATCTGAACGAACTTTTGAAACGAAAAATGAAACTTTCACTTTGCCACCTTCCAGGAATTTGCGTAGAACACAGCAACATTTCTTGCGACCCTGACACGTCGAACATAAATTCCTACCCACTTCCTCATATTTTTATCAAAAATCCCTAAGGGAAAACTCACAGGCATCATCATCCAAATCTTCTTTCAGATTGAACAAAAAAAAATTGACATTTCAACTATTTTCTCCGATACAAGATTTCAATTATTCCCTTTTACTCCAGTGTTGAGAGTAACTCACAGGCATCATCAAGAACTGCTAGCACATCAAAGAAGAATCTATTAGAAATGTCAACTAATATTCTTATAAAAAAAATCTAATTCCTACCTTTTGCTTTAGTGTAAAAAGGTAAGAGTTAAGATTTGATATGAGTGTGATTGAAATGGAAGTATGAGGAGCATCGTGCCTTGGGTTCATAACCATGCCATGTCTATGAAGAGTGACTCACCTCCACACTAGCTGAAGGTCCACCTTCCAGTATCCTCTGTCGGTCTGTGTGTGAGAGGTCGTGTCGCCCCAGCCCGCTCTGTTCGAACGCGCGCGAAGAAAACCTGAGGAAAGAATTGAAAGAACATCAGTTGGAATAATTTGTCACATACAAGTAATCACACTATCAAAAAGTATTCAGAACGACAGCATTCTTCAAGTGATTTTGTACAGCTATATTAACGTCATCGTCGTGCCGATATCCCCGAAGCTAACCTTTATTTCAGCGCTGCATCAGCGAAACATTCAACGGTGATGTCTAACCACGTTCGATTAGAGCAGCAAAGTCGACAAAGGGTATCCTAACAAGCGAAGCAGCACAAAAGGTGCCCTGGGCATCAGCCCCAGCAGCAATGAGTGACCGCAAATACACACTGTCACCCTTAATCACCTTGAACCCTCAGCAATTCCTTGGAGAGCAGCAAGGAGTGCTCGCAGAAACACGATGTCACACTAAATGACCTGATGTGCACAGTATTGAACGGTACGGTACCGCTCTTAATGCTAGTTCAGAACATAATTGTTTTTTAATGGGAGGGTATTTCTTCGACGTGTAGTCTTTACCTACCAGACGGCATCTGATCACACAAGAAAACGACCGAACGGCAACTGATCACAGAAGCAGAAAAAGACCAAACGGGATCTGATCTCAGAAGCAGAAAACAACCAAACGGCATCTGATCACAGAAGCAGAAATCGACCAAGCGGCATCTGATTACAGAAGCAGCAGACGCAGCTGCATAAGACCCATGACACCCCATCTTGGATATGTGGGATTCACAAAAAATTGCAGGTTCACAGCACCATGGAATGAACAGGGTATGACAATTTAGCGTTCAATTTCAGTCATCACATTCAATAAAGAGATGAATTATTTTGCCTTGAAAAAATCTATCCGCAAATCCACGAAGTAGCTGTTACTGACTACCTGTTAAACTAATTAAGTTTTGATTGTAACGTTTCACTTGTATATTTTGTAACTTTAAACCTATGCATATGTTATTGATAATTTAGTTGCTTGAGAATCCCATTGGTGAATTGACACGAACCGTTTTCTGAGAGGGCGATGGCAAGGAACGTAGCCTGGAGGCAACGTGGGTAAAGGGGGCGGAGCCTTTGTGACCACAGGGGAAGAGCTGAGCACAAAACCTTCTAGTACCTCACACAGCTCGAGCATGCCCTGCAACAAGCACCATCATTGAAACTCATTAACGATCGAAGATAGATTAGCTACAGTGCTTTAAAAACCTAAAACCCTTTCTATGCCGTAGAAAAAATATCAAATTTTCCCAAATTCAGTGTCAACCTAACCGTAAGAGTAATGGAAGGAAGTCCAGTGTTATACGTTCTGAGCTCTTGTGTGGAGAAGACTGGACTAGTGAAAGCTGAGATGAAATCAAGAGAGAAGGAAGGGTGTTGAGTGTTGGGTGCTCTGAGGAGCTTAGGAGTGGGGGGCGAGAGCGTATGTGAATGTTCTCGATATGAAATGTTCGAGAGGTATGGCCGGAGCGATACTGAGCAGAGGATCAATAATGAAGTTGTTCGAATTAGAACAGGGATGGTAAGGAAGTTGGAATAAAGAGTAGATTCCCGTATTTTGAGGCGGTTCGGACACATGGTGATTTGATTTGAGCCTCATTTCCACCAGAGCCTCAATGCGAGTCATCGTACGCTCACGTAGGGCACAAACATATGGTGAGGATGTGTGATAGGAGAAAGGAGAAACGGGTGAAGAAAGCGGAGGTGGGTGAGCTTAGGCTTTGAGGAAGACCGATCGAAGATTGGGTTGACGGATGATGTGCAGCAAGCTATAGAGAGGAGAGACAAAAGAGCGGAGAAAGCGAAAGCGCGTGCAATGGATAGGCGTGATTAGAGAATGATTGTAAATAGATGAGTTTTGATGCGGCCGTTCTTCACTTTTCCGCGCGTGTCGTCTCGTTGAGAAGCAAAATAGACGGGGTAATGGCAGGCTGACGCAGCAAGGCTAAACGAAAGCTTTTGCGGGGCTAAATAGTTAGGTATAGGTACGTGTTTGAGTGCATGAGAGAAGAGTGAGGTGAGTTTTGCCACAGGCCGAAAGCTATTTCTAAGGTAGCCCATTCGACCTTACACCTATCTGTGTCTGAACAGCATCACTGTCATTTACAGAATTGATTGAAGGAACGCCTTTCCTACATGAAATAAATAACAATATTTGTATTGACAAAAGTATTTGGGGCTATCTATCGACAGAAGTTAGACATTTACCTCATTTAATAGAAATGATCCATAGTGTGAGTCTTCTGAATACAAATATTAATCAACTTTCTCAAAACATTACAGATGGATAACATTTATTTTGATACTCCAACATAACCATTATTATAACAACACAAAAATACACTGAAACTATCCAAAAAACTTGACATATTCTTTCCATGGAATAGCACATCACATCATCTACTCACTCCAGCATTTACACTCCCAAAGGCCACACCCTTTCCTTCCTTCCCTCTTGAAGCGGATTCGCCAGTGTTGGCCCCGGGAGCACCCTTAGCACCTCCTAGTGTGAAGTCATAGCGCGTCATATCCTCCACGCCGTAGATGTCTTCGTCTTCTTCCTCAAAGGCGCCAACACCGAAGGCCTGACGATGTGGGGCGGGTTAGTTGCAGTTTGAGTCACTACTGATTTACGTAGGTATTAAGCATAAACAAATGGCTCAATGATTGTTGGTAAAGTTGGCATACATAACATTGCATGCTGTATCAAAAATATAAATAGGTAAGTTGATATTGCATAAAATTCACAATAGAAATATGAAGCCGAAATAACTCAAAATTCACAATGAATACATGAAGTTGAAATTATACAAAATTCACAATGAAGATGTCAAGTTGAAATTTCACAAAATTCACAATAAACATTTCAAGCTGGAATACACAAAATTCCCAGTGAAGATGTCAAGCTGAAATTACACAAAACTCTCAATGAACATGACCAAGTCAACAAATACACACATTTCATAAATGCTGGGAAGCCACAGCATACATCCTCGCACCACAAACCTGTCCTCTTATGGTCATAGTCTTATTTTTATTCCCGCCACCACGACCACCTCTACTGCCAGTTGCTCCCGCAGCAATATCAGCGGCAACACTGAAGCCCTGCTGCTGCATCCAGTCGTCCCTCTTAGGGCCCAGAATGTTGTCTCGGCTGAGAGGCTGGTAACCCAGCCCGAATGTGTTGGTTCTACGATGGAGCAACAGAGACAGCATGTCGCTGCTGTAGTCCTCGGGGGCAAAGGTGGCTTGGGAGTACTCAGGAGGGAGGGTGGAGTTGTCCTCCTCATTGGAGGAATCGGAATGACCTGGAGAAGAGATTCAAGTGAACATGATTACCACCGCGACAGAATTAAAGTCCTATAAATAGGATACAGATGCAGACACTAGGCCGCATCCCCCAGAAAGGGGGGTGGCCGACGGCAAGGCGCACCTCACACCCTCATACGCTAACACTCACACAACTTAGCCCTTTTGTGCTAAAGGGTCCGGCCGGTATCCCCTCAACTTACACTCTGGGTCCCGAATGCACCGAGGAACCGTCGTCAGCAGCAG
>SDVV010011492.1:0-15826 GCA_016164225.1 Gammarus roeselii | reverse complement strand
ATCGTTGATAAGACCTATAAAAACCTACATCTATATAATCCGTACGTAAGCAATCGTAAATAAAAGCAATAAGATACCGAAAGGAATCTGAAAGATATCGTAAGGCAACTGAAACCTCCAAGATGATCTTATCTCGAGATAAGATCATTGTGTGACCACACATCAAGAGATAAAATCGCAATTAGCATTTGCGGTTTGGACACCGCCTGAGTCAGGTCGACCCCTCCCCTCTTCCCCACCCGTCACGGCCAGTCTCTATGTATCGTAAGCAACTCACTTGACCAGAATAGAAGAAAATAAACATATAACTACAATGTCCGAGAAATACAGCGAGTAAGTCAGACATGCTAAAATTAATAAACATCCTAACAAATGCATCGGCCGACTCATAAAGAACATGCGTTCCTGGTATCTCTACGTATCATCAGTAGCTAACTTGATCAATTTGTCTTAACATAAAACTACAATGTCCGAAAAATACAGTGCCTGAGTCAGACACAGTAACAAATAACATACATTCTAACCAATACATTCGATAAAAGGTTCAAAGATCTAGTCATCCTATATCTAATTCCTTCACAAATCATACATAGAGTCACAAATTATCGCCAATCAGTTCCTTCACAAAATCATATAAGTACTCATTAATTATCGCGTATCTAATTCCTTCACTAAAAGCATATTCGGTCGAGTCACAAAAAAACTCCGTTAACGGACAGGCTCTATGTACTAACAGTACCTCACTTGACCCAAATAGAACAGAGCACTCGAGATGCGATCTAACAAATGCATTAGTCGAGTCACAAAAAAAGAAACTTCGTTCATGGTATCTCTACGTATCATCAGTAACTAACTTGATCAATTTGTCTTAACATGGAACTACAATGTCCGAGAAATACAGCGCCTGAGTCGGGTACATTAATAAATAACATACATCCTAATTATCGCCTACCTAATTCCTTCACTAAAAGCACATTTGCAATCACTAATTATCACCAATTTAATTCCTTCACAAATAACATACATCCTAATTATCGCCAATCTAATACCTTCACAGGGCGATTTTCGCGCCACTTTTCCAGGGCGATTCTTGCGCCTCCTTTTCCAGGGCGATTCTTGCGCCTCCTTTTCCAGGGCGATTCTCGCGCCTCCTTTTCCAGGGCGATTCTCGCGCCTCCTTTTCCAGAGCGATTCTCGCGCCTCCTTTTCCAGGGCGATTCTTGCGCCTATATATACTACTTCCATGGCTGAAATGCCCCGAGTAGTAGTAAGTAGTGGTGACAGTAGTGGTGGTTGTTCTCCTTTCTGTCCTTACAACCTTCCTTTTTCTGTACACTCTCCTTTCACTTCTTTCAAAGAAGACAACGTGATATGAGCACTCGTGCTCGTTTCGTCTCCTTACTCTAATCTAATCTAGTCTACTACTTCTATTATTTAATTTGGTATTGCCTTGTGTAACGGATTGTATCTGAACAAAGCACCTGAATGATTTCTAGACATGATATTTCACTACGATGAAATATATATCGAGAAATAATCATTTAGGATTTAAATGAAACATTAGTCATCAACAAATGTGTCTTCGCTACAGAACCATCAGAGGGATAACAAATACCTGCTGGTGTTTTCATTCCAACATCCATGCAAGGTTTTATGCAAGGAAACTTGAAATCATTCCCACCAGAATGCCTGTACATACGGACATGCATGCATACGTACTGACAATCGCCTCCCTGCATTGACATACAGTAGTAAGTATTTATGAATGCAGACATACAGACGTGTCCAATCGTATGTATATACAAACACACATCCGTACAATCTCACTGCAGGGAGGTTGCAATCCAAACTTCATAAGCGACGGATTCATTTCTCTATTGATGTAGAGGCGAGAAAGACTGGTTCGTTGTTAGTCAATACGGATTTTTGTTAGGTCAATATATGAGGGCAAAGCTTCCCTATGAATTCAAAATATCAAGCTTAATAGTGGAAAGTAATTTAAGATTTCTGTTCATCTTTGATCGCTGACGCATTTTCTTCGCAACTGCGAATGTCCATGTTAAATTCAACACAAGCATTGCAGTGTGTGGAAGACAGCCACTGACATAAGAAGTAACCCCACCAGCGTTAATATCAATATATGTTCTGGCTTTTTATCGTTATTGACCGATCGGCTATTGTTAATCAATTATCATGGCAGTATCTCGGACATATAACATAGGTAACTGTTGGGCTTGTTGTATAGGGTATTATTTTCATATTCTTTAGCTTGAGTTCGGATATTAAATGCATTGTCCTATACAGCGTAACGGTGTGCTCACCGCCTCACGCAATCAGTGGTTTCACTGCACTCATGCACTGCTTGTTGTTCTGTACAGCGTGACGGTGTGCTCATAGCATCACACAATCAGTGGTCTCACTGCACGCATGCAGTGCTTGTTGTCCTGCACAGCGTGACGGTGTGCTCACAGCATCACGCAATAAGTGGTCTCACTGCGCGAATGCATTGTTTAATGTCCTGTAATGCGTGACGGTGCGCTCACAGGATCATGCATTCAGTGGTCTCACTGCACGCATGCAGTACTTGTTGTCCTGTACAGCGTGACGGTGTGCTCACAGCATCACGCAATCAGTGGTCTCACTGCACGCATGCAGTGCTTGTTGTCCTGTAATGCGAGACGGTGTACTCACAGCATCACACAGTCAGTGGTCTCACTGCACGCATGCAGTGCTTGTTGTCCTGTACAGCGTGACGGTGTGCTCATAGCATCACACAATCAGTGGTCTCATTGCACGCATGCAGTGCTTGTTGTCCTGTACAGCGTGACGGTGTGCTCACAGCATCACGCAATCAGTGGTCTCACTGCACGCATGCAGTGTTTGTTGTCCTGTAATGCGTGACGGTGTACCCACAGCATCACACAATCAGTGGTCTCACTGCACGCATGCAGTGCTTGTTGTCCTGTACAGCGTGACGGTGTGCTCACAGCATCACACAATTAGTGGCCTCACTGCACGCATGCAGTGCTCGTTGTCCTGTACAGCGTGACGGTGTGCTCACAGCATCACACAATCAGTGGTCTCACTGCACGCATGCAGTGCTTGTTGTCCTGTACAGCGTGACGGTGTGCTCACAGCATCACACAATCAGTGGTCTCACTGCACGCATGCAGTGCTTGTTGTCCTGTACAGCGTGACGGTGTGCTCACAGCATCACACAATCAGTGGTATTACTGCACGCATGCAGTGCTTGTTGTCCTGTACAACGTGACGGTGTGCTCATAGCATCAAACAATCAGTGGTCTCACTGCACGCATGCAGTGCTTGTTTTCCTGTACAGCGTGACAGTGTGCTTATAGCATCACACAACCAGTGGTCTCACTGCACGCATGCCGTGCTTGTTGTCATGTACAACGTGACAGTGTGCTCATAGCATCACACAATCAGTGGTCTCACTACACGCATGCAGTGCTTGTTGTCCTGTACAACGTGATGTTGTGCTCACAGCATCACACAATCAGTGATCTCACTGCACGCCTGCAGTGCTTGTTGTCCTGTACAACGTGACGTGTGCTCATAGAATCACACAATCAGTGGTCTCACTGCACGCATGCAGTGCTTGTTGTCCTGTACAACGTGACGGTGTGCTCACAGCATCACACAATCAGTGGTCTCACTACACGCATGCAGTGCTTGTTGTCCTGTACAGCGTGACGGTGTGCTCACAGCATCACACAATTAGTGGCCTCACTGCACGCATGCAGTGCTTGTTATCCTGTGCAGCGTGACGGTGTGCCCATAGCATCACACAACCAGTGGCATCACTGCACGCATGCATTGCTTGTTGTCCTGTACTGCGTGACGGTGTGCTCACAGCATCATGCAATCAGTGGTCTCACTGCACGCATGCAGTGCTTGTTGTCCTGTAATGCGTGACGGTGTGCTCACAGCATCATGCAATCAGTGGTCTCACTGCACGCATGCAGTGCTTGTTGTCATGTACAGCGTGACGGTGTGCTCACAGCATCACACAATCAGTGGTCTTACTGCACGCATGCAGTGCTTGTGGTCCTGTACAGCGTGACGGTGTGCTCACAGCATCACACAATCAGTGGTCTCACTGCACGCATGCAGTGCTTGTTTTCCTGTACAGCGTGACGGTGTGCTCACAGCATCACACAATCAGTGGTCTCACTGCACGCATGCAGTGCTTGTTTTTCTGTACAGCGTGACGGTGTGCTCACAGCATCACACAATCAGTGGTCTTACTGAACGCATGCAGTGCTTGTTGTCATGTACAGCGTGACGGTGTGCTCATAGCATCACATAATCAGGGGTCCCACTGCACGCATGCCTGCATACGCTCTATTGTAAAGAAGGGAGCCGAAATGGGAGAGGCTGGTCACTTGTTACGTACGTGCTAGATGGAAAAAGTAGAGGTGCGTAAATACACAATACTCTTGCCTACGTCATATGGACACCCACTTCGGTTACCATCTACTTTATTATGTATGCTATAATCACACTCATGACTTGTCACACACTAAGAGTCTGCAATATCACACTATGTGTTGGTTCACTTCATGGCCAAAGTTGGAAGTGAGTATTGCTTTCCAAGAAACTCTGTCTGTGTTTCACAATATCAATATAGTCGCATAAAGGTTTTGAAGAACAAAACAATTTCGTAGCAATTGCTATTTGTAAAAGGTCTGCGGGGTCACCTTAAAATATTTTAGTTCCACATATACACTTTTGGAATTCAACGTGCATGATCTTTCTGCACAAATGATCAGCTTATTACCTTGTTTTTCTAGGAAACTTAGATATAGTGTTGTATCTCATAAGAGCCTCCGAGACACGCAAATTTTACAAACCGTTATTATTTATAATAATTCATTTATAAAAGGTTGTTGGAAACATCACACAGTGGATACAGTACCTGTTTTTCATGACAGAAATAAGTAAAATTTCACTGGTCCAGAGCAGTTTATTAGATTTTTCCATGAATTTATAAATTGTGCTCACCGAAATAATATATGGTGATTCATTTATGACCAAAACTAATATCTTTTGTAGACTAAATCTGGATTTATTGTTTTTGCTGGCGATGACTAACTTGTGGATGTATTATGGCAATAAACTATCAACATTTTCTTGCGACTCTCTGAAGTTGAACCAAGTCGTGTTGTTAGGCAGAATCAGATTGCTGACGCACCAGTAACGCTGTTATGGTTGGTTATTTTGACACATCGTAGGAATTATTTCAACCCAGCCCCAACCCGGCCAGTGACCCACCGTGGCAGCAGCAAGAAGCAGCAGCAGTGCTGCTCCCAACAGAGCAGAGCCCAGCCTACGGCAGCGGTACCGCAGCTGTACCCATTGCCGCCGCCACATCTCAGGAGCTGTCTGCACCTACACCGGCTAGACCTGAGCTTGGTCGAACCTCAGCGTAACGGACGACGGTTACACGGGTTAAAGTTTTCAGCACTTGCAAAATCTCACAGCAAATGAGGACGAGAGGATGATCTCAAAGGCCAAAGCCATCTCGGTGAGGGTCTCGTCCATGAGAGGCTGCCACCGTCTATTGTTCGAGCAGCAACACTGCTTCTATCATCCCTTCATCTCGCATTTTTCTGCCCATTTTCCTCACATCCCACTACCATCGCCTCTTGTTTTATGCAACCTTTTCCTCGTTCCATTCGCTGAAGCGTATAATGCCAAGGACCGGATTGGAGCAAAAAAAATGGTCTTGTTCCTTTTTAAATAACTTTTTCCGCCGCTATCCTGCGCGCTGTCCAGTGATCAATTCTTCGCACTGAAAGCGTGTGCTAACTATTCAATTGAATAAAATCTGATCTACCTTCAAGCATACACAGGAACAGTATACCATCAGAGTTCACTTTGAAACATTATATAGTTCAGATATGAACCTTTTACCGTACAACGATGTAGCTGTTAGAAGAATGTAAACTCAGCGCGTCTAAGTTAGACCTTTCACGAATGTATGTCCTCTCTTCGGCCATTGCGTTTGTTCTTAGTGAATGCGATCGAATGAGTTGTGGCCAGTGTCTGTTCTATACAACTGCTATAGTGTCTTCGTGGAGAAAGAGATTAACACATTGTCAAGGAAAATACCCCGTATATGAATGGGAACAGTAGTTCAGTGGATAGCGGATACCCAGTATATGAATGGGAACAGTAGTTCAGTGGATAGCGGATACCCAGTATATGAATGGGAACAGTAGTTCAGTGGATAGCGGATACCCAGTATATGAATGGGAACAGTAGTTCAGTGGATAGCGGATACCCAGTATATGAATGGGAACAGTAGGTCAGTGGATAGCGGATACCCAGTATATGAATGGGAACAGTAGTTCAGTGGATAGCGGATACCCAGTATATGAATGGGAACAGTAGTTCAGTGGATAGCGGATACCCAGTATATGAATGGGAACAGTAGTTCAGTGGATAGCGGATACCCAGTATATGAATGGGAACAGTAGTTCAGTGGATAGCGGATACCCAGTACATGAATGGGAACAGTAGTTCAGTGGATGACGGGATCAGTCCCAGTGCCATTCCCTAGTGCAACATGATGGGTGTTCTACCATTACCATTGGCTAACGCGTGAGGCCACGTGGGCTGGAAGACTAAACACCTTCCTCATCTGTGACCCCTTAGTTTTTGCTGCCCAGTAGCATTGGAGAAAATGGATGTATGCTTATAGGTACTTACAAACATAGTTCTTGTCTCAGACGAATAGAAACGAGTTAAATGAACAAACTTGTTATAATGATACATTACAAGACAAACTCGGACAGATAGGTCGACATAATGCCAACTGTACATGTGTATACAGATACAGACACTAGGCCGCATCCCCCAGAAAGGGGGGTGGCCGACGGCAAGGCGCACCTCACACCCTCATACGCTCACACTCACACAACTTAGCCCTTTTGTGCTAAAAGGTCCGGCCGGTACCCCCTCAACATACACTCTGGGTCACGAGTGCCATCCGAGGATCCGTCGTCAGCAGCAGGGCCCGACAGTTTTCATTGGTTTACCCCCGCCGCGTCATAATGGCCGCCCCCCCCCACCCACAACCATCCCGAAAGAGGGATGCCAAGGGTGGGAAAGCACATCAGAGCAGCGTCAAAATCAATCATTCACAACCATTCTCCACTCACGCCTGTTCGTTGCACGCTCTCTCGCCACTTCCACATTCATGTCTTTCCTTCCCAACGCCTGCTTCACACCATCCATCTACTCAAACTTCGGTCTTCCTCTAGGCCTGCGACCACTCGCCTCCGCATTCATCACCCTTTCCACCAATCTCCCTTCATCCATCCTCTCCATGTGCCCGAACCACCTCAGAACACGCGAACCCACTCTGTCCTCCAACTTCTTTACCATCCCTGTTCTGATTCGAACCACGTCGTTGGTAATCCGGTCTCTCAGCGTTACGCCAGTCATGCTTCTTAAACATTTCATCTCGAAAACATTCAACCTTCTTCTCTACTCTGCTCTCACCCCCCAAGCCTCAGCTCCGTAGAGCACAGTTGGGACAACAACACCCTCATACAGCCCTCTTTTTGCTTCCATCCCCAACGTCCTACAGCTCATTACACTCTTTAGTGCACCCAACACTTTAAATCTCTCCTTCACTCGCGCATTCACTTCAGTTTCCACTAGTTCAGTTTTCTCCACATGGGAGCCCAGATACTTAAAACACTGAATTTTCTCCATGAGCTCTCCATTTAGGGTGACACTAATTTTTCTCGTATCGACAGACCTCGAGCATCTCATTACTCTACTCTTACCGACGTTCACTCGAAGCTTCCTCCTCTCACACACTCTACCAAACTCAGACACTAGCCTACATAGCTTCTCCTCCGAATCCGCAACCAGGGCCGTATCATCTGCAAATAGCAACTGGCTCAACTGCCAACTCCGCCCATTCGCTTCTAACAGTTCCAAACCACGATACAGCAGACTCGCGTTCACCTCCCTGACCACTCCATCCATATAGAGGTTGAACAGCCAGGGAGACATCACGCAGTGTATACCAATTCATAATTGGTACGTAGGTAACTACATTCTGAAGTTTGTTATGACTATAAATGCTCGAGTATGGTAATTTTATGTTGAGGGTTTATAGCAAATGTAAATTTATACGACGGGTTATAGATGACTACATCGACTTCCTTGGTATTGGCTACGGAATTAAAAAATTCATTCATGGAAGATGAATAAATTTTAGAATAAATATAGTTTAATAATGGTGTAACAGAAAAAAATCACTATATGCGAATCAACATTAATGGAAATTTTACCCTCAAACAACTAATCTCTTTTTATAGCAATATTGCATCAAAAGTGCAATATTGCATTTTATAGCAATATTGCATTAAAAGTGTATCACACTTAGCCTCTCAACGTTTTAGAGCCCCGCCCACATTCAGATGCCCCTCTCACAGTACCATGGCAGCGCTTCAGTCGCTTGTTGGAGCTCGTAGATGATGATTATGCATGGCAGTGCGTCCGCTTTGCTGTAAAACACTTGTTCGTAAAAATTATGGTACCAATAGGTAATCACAACGATCAACTGTGTCACAGCTTGTCCATTGAAGCGAACACATTAATTTCATTGTTTGAATTTTTATGACCTAAGAATTCATTATATAACATGATTAGCGTTGTAATATAATTTTACTACAATTGAGTATATAAGTAAGCATACGGATAGACTTTTTGACGAAACGGGAGTATTTCTATTCTAAAGATGACATATTTATTAGTTCCAGCTAGATCGAACTCTGTAGCTTTCTTTTCTCATGTTGGTATCAGCGGTTTTTGTTATTTGCCAGTCTTCAAGAATTAATTTAAAATTCCTTGCTTTTCTGTCATCCTATCTAATTGTGGCTTCTAAGATGCCAAACACTTTTTTTTGTGACACATTTAGAGTCAGGGGAGCTCCTTTCAATCGCAATTTGCAGGCCTCGTTACAAGAATGTGTAGGTCGATTTGACCTTGAGCGAGACAAATTGGCCACGTGCTGTGAATTTTAGTTTCGGGTTATATAAGATAACTTCACATGTAAGAATGAAGCTCCCATGAAAAAAGTCACCTTACCTTCCAAATTATTGACTGGATTTCATAAGGAAGATATTTTACTGTAAAGTGTTGTCAAAATCTACTAACTCAGCTTAAATCTCCTCTGGGGCATATTTGCTCTCCATTTATCTTCAACATTGCCTATACAGTATATAACCCCTCTTGAAGTGGATGGAAGATTATCCGTTGTATAGATCGTTAACACTTTATTTTAGTATACCATTATATCGTCCCCTATGGGCTCCAATATTCATTTGTGTCCTTTTTTCATGGTGATCAATTTTGTATTAGTTATATAATTATGAATCGTTAGATGCCCGCAGGAGCCCTGGGCGGACTGGGCGGTGTGTTGATTACTCTCGTCCGGTGAGTATACTGTGTCACTCTCTCGCTGGTGAGTATACGGTGTCACTCTCTTGCTGATGAGTATACAGTGTCACTCTCTTGTTGGTGAGCGTGCGGTGTCGCTCTCTTGCTGGTGGGTGTACGGTGTCACTCTCTTGCTGGTGGGTATACGGTGTGACTCTCTTGCTCGTGAGTATCCTACGGTTTCACTCTCTTGCTCGTGAGTATCCTACGGTGTCACTCTCTTGCTTGTGAGTATCCTACGGTGTCACTCTCTTGCTGGTGAGTGTGCGGTGTCGCTTATTTGCCGGTGATTATACGGTGTCATTTTCTCGCTGGTGAGTATACGATGATTCGGAATTTACGTTAGACCAGCACGCCCTGCGGGGAACGTGCGACGACTTCGCGTTGGGGCTCCGGTGGAGCGCAGAAGCAACTCCTACTACTCTTTGTTAAACCTACTCAGAATCTACGTTAAGCCTACTCGATATCTACGTTAAACATACTCTGTATCTACGGTAAACCCACTCGGCATCTACGTTAAACCTACTCGGTATCTACGTAAACCTACTCAGTATCTACGTTGAAAATACTCTGTATCTACGTTAAAGTTGCTCGGTATCTATGTTACACCAACCCGGAATCTACGTTAAATATTCTCGCAATCTACCTTAAACCTACTCGGAATCTACGTTAAACCTACTCGGAATCTACGTTCATCTTACTCGGAATCTACCTTAAACCTACTCGGAATCTACGTTAAACCTACTCGGAATCTACGTTTAACCTACATGGAATCTACGTTAAACCTACTCGGAATCTACGTTAAACCTACTCGGAATCTACGTTAAACCTACTCGAAATCTACGTTAAACCTACTCGGAATCTACGTTCAACTTACTTGGAATCTATGTTAAACCTACTCTGAATCTACGCTAAGCCCACTCGGAATCTACGCTCAACCTACTCGGAATCTATATTGAACCAACGCGCCCAACGTGGGAGCGTGCAATGACTTCGCGTTGAAGCTCCGATTAAGCACAGAGGCAAATGCCACTCATAAACTGTTCTACGAAGGAGCCTTCATTAACTTGGCGTTGAGGCTCCGGTGGAAAACTGAAGCCACTACCACTACTATATACACCTTGGATGTGCTTAATGATATTTATTTGCCTAAACATGCCCTAATAACAACACAATAGGGCTGTTAACTTGGCTAGAGCATTACGGCTGTTCGAACTTGAGCATCTGTCAGACTCACTCGCTTAGGAAACCGTTTGCTGATCCTCGAATGTAAAAGAGACTACTCCCATAAACGGCAAATTGAGGCCGCCAAGTACCTTAACATGATGCAACCCTTGGATTGTATCCGGAACAAGTGTGATTTCCTTCCTTCCTGAAGAGCTAAATGTAGGCAACAGCTCTCCTGAAACGTCAATCATAGATATCTAAAATGTTCTCAATTATTGTGCAGCGCAGCTACCTACCTCTGTCTTATACGTACTGTGCCCACTTTTCTGCATATGTCAGCCCGAGCTTCAACTTCGGATTTGCAGTGAGCCTTCAGTTTTTACTTTAAGTTATGAAAACGTTACCCCTTCCGTAATTGCAGTCTTGACTGGGAACTCAACCCTTCACATAAATTCCACTTTAGACATACAATTTGAACTTTTTTTGTACGTTTGCATTGATCTTGAACTGTAGATGACTTGAAGGGAGAGGCCGAGTAGTGTGAGCGTGTCATCCCTTAGCGGTAATAGTGTAAGTGAATGTGACCAATTATGGAGAAGCGTTAGTGCGCGTTCATGCAGGGAGTGTTCGTAGGTAATTTAGCGCAGCGAAGTCTAGGCAGGGCGTTAGTAGCAGGACCTAATGTTCTTGTCGTGAGGAGAACACAAAGAACTCAAGACAGGGCGTTAGAGACAAGTCCTTGTGTTCTTAACTAAGGAGAAGAACACAAGGAAGTCTAGACAGGGCGTAAGTGGCAGGTCCTTGTCTTGATCGCTAATAGGAAGAACACACGGAAGCCTAGACAGGGCGTTAATGACAAGTTCTAGTGTTCTTCGTTAGTGGAACAATTTTAGTAGTAAGAGATTTAGTACCTGTACTCAAACTTGAAGATGGGGTTGTACATACTATGATTTCCATTTTGTATTGAATGTTAACTGATTGCTTGATGTTTGCAATATTTGTCCCCCATCTGGACCGATCTTCCGAGGCAAAGTATACGATTAATCGTGGTATCGTAGCCCCAACAGCAGGCACACAGTAGAACACTGGCTTTTCCCATCAGACTACTTGCTTTTCTCGACGTTCTAGTTAATTCTACTTGCGATCACCTCTTGGGTCAATTGATCTTTAACTGAATGCAAAATTGTTTACCGTCAAATTGAACAATCTGAATATCGTAAAGAGTACGAGATGAAATGATGACAAGCCTGCGGGGCAATGATAAACGCGGACAAGTACTGCAAAACTGACGGTTATCTTTTTCCTTTCTTATCTACCAAATTGAGTTTTGCCTCCAACAAAACATTGACTCGTTACTGGGCGCTGCTAGGAAGGAGGCCAATGTGTGAATGTGGTCTAATACTTTTCTGGTTTCATCCAACGAAACGGTTATGACAAAGCGTTTTTTGATATATTTGTAACCGTACTTTTACAAAAGAAACTCTTCACAACCCCTGTCACTTCAGATTGACATCGTTCAGGCAGACGGTTGCACCACTACAGCAATGAAGTCCATCAAGCTACACTTGAATAAGTCAGTCAGGTCTTAGGGTATTGATTGACCTAAGAGACCATCATTACAGCACACTTATAACTATACAGAAACTCTTGAAATCCCCTAAAATGAGCAGTAAACCTAATGATAGAAACTCCCGCTCAAATAAATTCACCGCTCTCTATTATGCACCTGACACCTGCATCTACGCAGAGGTATCACAGGACAAAGTTCCTAAAGAGCCATGAACTATCACAAGCGGCACTGCGGCTATCGGCTATAGCAGCATAAATCGAAGCAAGTCATCCCACATGTGACTAGATGGCCCTCGTGCCCTCATGAGCCGAGCAACCCAGCAAGCAAGCCTCGGCCAAAGGACAAGGCTACATACGAATAAAACCCAGAAATTTGAGAAGTCTCTTGTCTAAGATGAACCAGACCAAGCTAATGCTAGGAGATGAAGATGTTGATATACTCTGTCTTACTGAGACATGACTGCACTCAACATGAACAGCAACTTTAATCAAATAGATTGGTATGATCTATTTGGAACAGACCGAGATAAAAGAGAAGGCGGCGCCTGCATTTATGCCAAAAGTTAGTGTACAAACAGGATATTGAAAACGACTGGAGCCGGAGACTATATCGACGATGTTTGGATTACCGTCCTAGATAATATATCCTGTAAGTCCAGCTGTGGTAACGGATTTTCCAAAACAACATGGTAAACATGACTTCAATCTAAATCCTTAGTATCGAAAACATTTATAGGCTACTCAAAGCCATCAACCAGTCAATGAGATGCATAGAATCCAAGCTCCAGACAACATCAATATAAACGCAGCTAATTTGGCTCAATAAATAAATGACTAAAACTGCAGCTGCTCATTGAAGAGCAGCAGCTCATGAGAGTTACTGAAACAAGAGTTATGGAGAGAGTACCGTTGCTTAGCAACACGTGTAAAACAGAAGACGTGAATACTCCATCGGCCATTTTTGCAGACGCATTCTCAGCAGCTCTCGGCACAGTAGCACCAGTAGTTACAAAGGAATTAGCACGCCCTCCAATCACTTGGATGACTCATGAACTCAATCAGGAAACAAAAAAAAAACTCCAAAGAGTAAGGAAAATTCAAGCCACGAAAAATAGCAACAACACAGGTAACACGGATTCAAAAAAGGAATGTTTCGCAAGTGGCTTTCGACGCGTTGAAAAACGCGTACGAAAATTGACAAGCGAAGCAACGAGAGTAACACACCCCACTGATTCAACGCAAGCCAAAAACCGCCCGTAGCTGATTTTAAACATCCTTGGGAACATTGTACCCAATGAGAAACCCAAAAAGTTAATCAATTACGATAACCCGAAGAGGTTACGTCAATCAATTACTATAACGCAAAGATGTTACGATCGAACGTAACAAAAGATTTCCGGGAGTGCGCGAAATCCCGGCAATGCAGAAGCCAACTCGGTTCACATTTTCTTCCTATAACAACTCGTTACTCATGAAGGACCAAATGTGGTCACCGAGCCCTGCAAGCAGACCTGATATTGTTCCGGCCATTTACTCGCTTATAAACACATATTCCTGTGGGGACGATAGCATAGCGTTGCAGTACCTCAAGGACCAGTTGGAATTGTTCTGCCATATCTCGAGTTGCTCATCAACACATCCATTGCCACTTATACCTTTCCTTAGAATTGGAATCACGCATTTATTAAAGTTGATCGTAAAACAACCCTTCAAATCATAGACCTATAGGCCTCTTACCACTGACTTCAAAAATCCTGGAAAATATTATCACACATTAACTCCTTGACTACCTAGATGGAGCAAACTTGATCAATAATTGTCAGTATGCTCACAGACGTACGACGTCCACCGAAGATGCACTACTCAAAATCTCCGAACTCGTACATAAAGCTATAAACGAAAATTTTAATTTCTAGTGCTGCTGGACCTATCTAAAGCATTTGATATTGTCAATCAAGACATCTGACTGAACGAATTTTTACAAATAAGCATCCAAACATCCTGTTTGAAAGCTACCTCACACAATTAAGCATCCAAACATCCTGTTTGAAAGATATTTCACACAGTTAAACATCCAAGCATCCTGTTTGAGAGCTATCTCAGGCATCGATACCAATTTGCCCTGTTAGACAGAAAGATTACCTTTCTCCAAGACCGGTAAATTTCGGAATTCCACGAGAAGCAAATCTCGGACCGTTTTTTTTCTTTCTGTTTATTAAAGACATCAACTGTGGAAACCTGCTCGACAACGCAAGCATATCATTATATGCCGATGATGTTTAGTTGTTGTACGTGAGACCGTGAAACCAATTAGACAAGTTGGAGGAAAATGCGAAAACTACGTTGACACCCATAAAAGATTAGTATTCTTCAAATGGGCTTACAGTTTATGCAAACGCAACCCAATGGGATCAAAAGCAAAGGCAAGGTGAGTATCCGAGAATTTCGTTGTTGACTATGAGAGCGAAAATTCCTAGCGATGGCGGAGTGCAAATTCAGGTAGTTTGGCTTGATTTTAATATGACATTTGGATATTATGATGAAAAACCGAATAGCACACCCATGTTCTAAAACAACACCTCTCTAAATATAAATTCCTTGCAATCAATGCTTTGATTTTTTTACTTCTAAACTACTGCCCTATAATAGGGGGAAAGTGCACGAAAACGTTAAACTTAGACATCTGACGTAGCATGAGCTTTACCGCAAAGGTAAGTCATGACTGTACCTTTAAAAAGAGTGATCACGTGACGCGTATACTAAATAAACTTGGTTGGTTGAGCATCCTTGAACAACTGGAACTCAATGAGCTATACGAGTTTTTAAAATTCAGAAGAAGCTCTCGTGTTTAAATGGCATTGTGTTATCAACACGGAACGGAAAAAAATATTAAATATTATTAAATATTAATAAAGAGACTGGCCTCAAAGCTTTCAGTATTTCAGGTTCAAATTTTTTGCAACAATCTACCGGCAGACATTCAAAATTGTGCTGACGAGAAGAAACACACTATTTTATTGCTTGCCCGCCGGCAGGGGCTGACAGAGTGAAACAACTGATGACAATGAACAAAAAACAGAAAATGAAATAAATATATTCGATGGCTTGCGCTAAACATCAATAGTCTCATTCTGGCAACACAAAAACAATTTTACATAGTGATATAAAGCAAATACTATGTTTTCATAACATCTTTTTGTCTTCGAACAAAGAGTAACACTGTGAATTAAAAATTCGGTTGTACTAATTCCCGTATTCTCGCCTCAGCACGTTCTGTCCATTGGAGTTCACCAAGTTCCTGCCCTAAACGCAATTCTCTTTGTTTTCGAGGGAGAACAAACAACGGTTAGCGGAACTTTATCTGAACCATTCCCGATTTCCTTCTTAGCCAGCACTTTTCTTTTATTTTGCTATGTTTTGCCCGATCCTTAAACTTATTTAGGGATTTATTTTGTTCTATTCCGTATTTACACGAAATGTCGTTCCTGTCAGATATTTTGTTCTTTAAACCGTATAGATGTGGTGTTAATCGTATATGATTGTATTTACCGTACATAAAGTGCAGTTTGTGAGTCCGTACATGATAAGTCCAATTGTTTTATAAAAT